>KB688425.1:0-13966 GCA_000349165.1 Anopheles christyi
AAAAAAAAAAAATGCCACAGCATCACATCACCAATGTTGAGGTGCGGCACGGGCACTACGCAAGGACGAGAGACCGAGGCGACAAGTCAGCAAACTCATTTCGCCTGTCAAAAGTTTGGTGAACTGTATGTGTGAGTGTGTCTGTGTGCGAATGGGGTGGTCTCTGTGCGCCTTTGCGCGGAAAGGAAGTAAACAGTTTTTATTCGCACTAGATTGCTAGTGGACGAAAAGTTGGGGATTCGGTGTCTGTTTGGAAAATAGACCACACACCACCCCTACCTACCTTGTGCTATAAACACATCCTTACTTGCTCAAACGACGACGAGTGCCTGAAAAGAAAAGTGTGTGCTACTCTTGGATGGGTGCAGCGAGACAACATCACCGAGAAATATGTGGGTGTTGTTAGCGTGTCCTGCTGTTGGAAGTGACACCAGAGATCAGAGTTTGTAAAGAAAAAATGTCCCACAGTTGTGTTATGTACGCTCAACAGTGCACAGAGCGCGTGGAAACAGGGCCTACTACTACTACCACCATGTGGGGGATTGTGTTTTAAAGCCAAAGTGTGCATAAGCAGGAAAGAGAAGGCACGATTGTGTAATAAAACAATGTCCAAAACACACTGGAGAGTACAATAAACAACGCGGAATATAGGAAGACTTCATCAACCTGCCCAGCTAGAAGGATCCTAACCTTTCCTAGCCCTAGGATAACCGATAGTACAACAGATAGCAACAATAGTAGTCATAGTTAGTGTGTAGTATTTTGTGTCTTACTTTGATACAAAGTTTGTTATTTCGGGACTTGGTGAGAAGAGGATACAAGCCAAAGGTTTGGCAAAGAGACTGTGTCCAGCGCTCAGAAACGAATGATGCGCTAGTACTCGAAGTGTTAGTTCGGTTGGTACTGCCTAGTTGGGATCAGTGCTCGTACTTGCAGCTTTTGGGTTTCAGTGTTCGCCTACACCTGCCACCTACATCACACACCACAATGCACGGCTATCCGTTCATGCAGGTCGTCCAGTACAGTGTGCCAACGTGCACCTGGGCTCCACCACCCGTAGAACCACCGCGTCCACCATCGGCAACAGCGGGTTAATATTCCTTTTTGGCTGACACCACCCCCCGTTCTCCATACTCCCTTTTGCGGTTGACATGCCATCGTGTACTGAAAGTTTACCCGTTTTTACACTCTCTGTTCCGACCAGCTTCCTCAACATCCGGCGTGCGGAAGTACGTCATCTGGTGTCTGATATGTGGCGGCATCTCCAGTCTACTCGGTGTGCTGTTTCTTGGCATCTACTTCCTGCTTCGATCGTACACCAGCACGGTAGGATACTTCGAAACGGTGCCAACGTTCGTGCCAGCCACCCTAGTGAGTTGTTTCCTCCATTTTCTGGAACATGTTGAGCTGAGTTTCGTATTCATTGTGACCTTTTTTTTTTGTTTTTGCATCCTCTTTTCCAGCTCATGCTCACGGGTATCTGTATTATGAGCCTAGCAAGACGCCGCAATCGGTACAGCTATTTGGTATGTCGTGAAGTCTTCATCTAGCATTCAATCAACGAGCTGTACTAATCGAATGTTTTTTTTTTGTAACGCTGCTCACCCGTAGATTAAACTTTCTGGAGCGTGTGGACTTGCGTCGGCCCTTACTTGTGCGCTGGTCACAGTTACAACGACCGTCCTGCACATGAGTCGTCTACAGGTGCTGCGTGAGTGTGAGTACACACAGAAGACGCGCACCTGCACCTGCTACTCGGTGACGGCTGACAAGCAGACGGAAACCGGCGTAGACGATAGTGTACGGTTCGTGTTTGATTCAACCTCCGACTGTGGTGTCGTACATGGCGCTCTGTACTCGTGTCTGCGGGCCGTTTTTGGTCTCTCGGTAGCTGGTGTGCTGGTGGCCGTGTTTAGCTGCATGCTCGTGTACCAGCTGCTGAGCCACGAGCGGAAAAAGATGTACTGGGAGCAGCTGGAACTGCGCTGCCGTTCGCTCTACTCTGGCCAGCCGGGTGGTGGACCATCCGCGGTGCTCCCATCCGGACAGGGCATGCTTGGTGGTGTTGGCGGTGCCGCACCCGGGCTTGGTGGAGGAACCGGACGGGCAGGCAATTGTCGCTGCTGCGAGCAGTGCCATGCCCATCGTAGCGTGCTACCATCGGCCTACCCCTGGGAGGGTGACAATCGTTTCTGGACCCCGGGACAGGCCGGCAATTTTTACTCACCCAACCCGGGCGGAGAGGAACCGGGTGCGGGAGGTCGCATGAACGCGAGCGGACGCCGTATGCCGGGTTGGAGCTGGCCCCGTATGCCCTGGCAGCGAAGTGATGCCTCCCAGCGGCTATCACCGCACAGTCCCGATTCGCAGTACGGGTTTTCGAACCGGGCAGGAGTGACACCGATCGTACCGGGGGCTGGTACGCTGCTGGGTGATCCGGGAGTGCAGCCACGCTACAACGTGATTGACCAGCAGTACGGTATCTGGGGACCGCCACCACCGTACAGTGATCCCAACAGTCCGGCCCGCCGCGGCCGCTATCAATACATCCATCCAGCCCAGTGTGGTCCACCGCTGCTCGATCCGACTGGAATGGCACCGGCAGGTTCACCCCTGGTCGCGGCCAATGCCGGTGGTCCCGGTATCGCTATACTGGAATGCCATCAACACTCGGTAATGGGTGTGGACGTGCATGGCATCCCGCAGCAGTACGTAGGCGGTCAGGCGGCACTGGCGAACGGTGCGGGACAGCAACCACTACCATCGAGCTATGGGCGTGGTGGAATTGTCGGTGGAACCTCCTCCAGTGGACCAAACGGTGGTGGTAATGGTGGCTGCAATCTCGGCAGTAAACGGCAGCAATCGGCTGGCTACAACAAACCCCAGTCAAAAGAAAACTACGAAAACACACCCTCGGACAGTGATGGACCAGGGCGGGATCGATTCTCCAACACGCTTCCGCTGCGTAAAGCAAAGAAACGGGTGGAAGCCGGTGCGAAGAGTATCGGACCGGCCAACAATGGTCAGCCAACGGGCGGTGGCCGGGTGAACGTACAAAACGTGTTCGGTGCAAATCAGATCGCCGGACCCGGATCGCTCGAAACGTCCGAGAACGAGTACAACGAGCCGATCCTACCAGCGACCAACGGTGGAGGAGTAGACGAATGTCCTGGACGGGGAGGAGCATCACCGTCGCACGGTTTAGCGCACGGTATGCCGGCACCGCTCGTGTCCCATCCGCCACGAAATCGCCGACAGAAGCTCCCGAATGCGGTCGGCATCGAAAACAGTGGCTTCCAGACGGTGGAAGCTCTCGAGGCGGAAGCGGCCGGTGCAGTGACGGGGAAGCTGCTCGAGCCAACCGAGTCCGAGGTGTACTTTGCGGACGTAAGCAGCTGCTGCAACATGTCCGTGAAGAACGACAACTACTACGAAGATGCCAACCAAAGACGTAAAAAGGAGAAACAGCAGCAGCAGCAACAAGACCAAGCGGACGAGTACATCGCACAGCGGTTCGGTAAGCGCGAGGCGTCAATCCGTAGTCGACAACCGTTCCCACAGTCGGCGGTGCTCGGGCTGGGCGACAAGCCGCCGGTAATGCCGCGATCCTCCCTGCTACCGAAGGATCACTCCCGCCAGAGCATGTGTTCGATGGATTCGGGCGAACGGACGGACTATACCGATCTGTCACCGGCCACACCCAGTACAAACTTCCCGTCGATCGGTGGACCCGGCGGTGGTGGCGGGAAGCAGCATCCTCAGCAAACCTCAGCGACCGACGCCAGCAACGGCGATGGTACCGGTGCCGGCGGTTGCAACTTTATCGCCTCGTACCCGTACTCCTCGAACGAGCAGAGCCAGGAGGCACACCGGCGGTCGACGAAAAATCTGCACGACATCTTCCTGGCGCCCGACTCGCAGTACGAGGTAATGAAGGAATTGCATAGGTTTAAGTCGACACCACTAACGCTAACACCCTTCGAACCACCGGACGGTGGTCGCTCATCCGCCTCGTTATGTCAGGACATGCCGGGCTCGTTCTCTTCGGCCGGGGCGGCGACGTCGACGACGGCGGGTAACGATCGGACCGATCGTACGGCGGCAAACGGCGGCCAGGCGACGAAACCGAAGTCGCCGAAAAATCTCAACATCACGCCAATCAAGCGCCAAAGTCTGGGCACAAACATCAGCTCGATCATCCAGAACCTGAGCGGCAGTGACGTTGGGCTGCTATATCCTGAGGGGCGTAATCACGGCTCGTACCATCAAGGTGGTATAGGGTCGTCGGAAGGTTCGTCCAATGGGGAGGGTACGATCGCGGTAGCGGTAGGTGGTGGCAGTCGGCGGACCGCATCAGATGTGAACGATAGTATTAGCAGCAATGAGGACAATGAGGACCATCCGATCGAGGGTGAACGGAGACGGGGAGCCGGTGATCGCCGGTTGTGAGACGAAGTGTACGTGTGAGCAACGCTCACCGGCTAGTAGTGTGTGGTGACCCGAATTCCCATTGCGTCCTTGCAAACAATGTTTATGTGCTAGCATGCTTCAAGATGTCCGACAAGGGACTGACAGTTAAGTTCCCAAGGATTTAGTACAGATACATGATGCTTGATGCCTATTTAAAAGGATAATTTTTAAAGTGGCTATGAGAGAGAAAGAGTGCGAGAGAGGAAGGGAGAAAGAGAGCAGTTAGAGAGCATATGACAATGTCGATTTGCATCGTCCATCATGGCCGCTATTCCCAATTCCTTGCTTTCAAGCATTTCTAGCAACTGGACATTAGTTGAGGCGTCGACCAAACTACATCAAGGAATTGATGGTGCGACCATCCAGGCCAGTAGCGGTTTCTATTTACGTGGCAATCTTTAAAGGCAAGTGCAAAGTGCTCTCTACCAGCAGGAAAGATTTTTCGAACCGGAACTATCGCGTCCAGCATCTAGCTAACATTTTTCGTCAACAGTCCACCCATTAATCGTTAATCCCATCCAGTTTAGGTATGGTTAGGAATGTTTATTGTTTTTAGATTCAGACATGCACATAGGACGTCTGTATGTTGAATGATCTCCCCTCATACAAAAAGTTGTGCAAAGCTTTAATACTTTCGCGCCTTGTCGCCAGGTTTGGTTCGTTTGAAGCCACTGGCCCTGCCTAGGGCCAACCATGCAGTTTAGCTACAAATATTTCGTTCAACACTGTCGCGTGTCCCGATGCGTGGCGTGTAATAATATTTAGTGTAAATACATGTACTCCTCACCTTAGTAGACATACCCGTTACATACACTTAGCGCATCGAAATGTGCAGAAAAGGAGAAAGAGGGTGCGCAGTTTTCGGCATTACTGTTAACTAGGTAAAGCTTTATGCAATTACTGTTAGTAGAGATTTTGTTTACTTTTCCATTACACTTCGGGGTTTGATGGAGTGTTTTGGCTGGAAGCTTCCCTCCCAATTATCCTGTTCCAGCCAGTAGAACCTTTATACAGTGTAAGTTATCTTTAGCGAAGGTATTGCAACAAATAACAAAACAAAAAAAGATAAACTTAAGTTGATCGGTCAGTGTAAATGAAATGGTAAATGAAACTAATCGCTCAAATAATAGTTTAATTACAAGGGATGAAACCGTACACGGGTTTCTCTCTGTATGGGTAAACATAACTTTACATAGACGAGGGAGAAGGTGCTAAAAAGATCGGTTGCCATGCACAACGGAGTACTCGGATATTGCTATAACATGTACCATAAATACATTTGCAGGTGGGATTGACATTACACCCGAAAGTGTAACACGCGTGTGTTGCACTTCTATCATAAATGGTAGAAGCATCAATGGTGTTCCCATAATGTACCATGGAGAAACAGTGACAGATGTTCCCGGTGGTTTCTAGTGTGTAGCAAAACAAGATTACAAAGATGCAAATAGATAATCCACCAGAGAAATAAGCAAAATACAAAACTACATGTAGAATACGAATGAGTGCACAGGAAGGCAACAAAGCAAAAACAAGAAATCAACAGGAAATAAACATGATGTATTAATTGGTTAAAAAATGTCACAAACACACATACAAAAATTTGCGCAAAAGTGGTGAATAATAAAAACGAGAGGAAGAAATTCATTGCGAAAAAACAACGTGTTTTTTTGTTGATGTTTCGCACACATTCATCTCCCATACTGTAGCATTTCATCTCACCGAGAGCGTAAGATAGAGAGAGCGAGAGAGTTTCGTACATTGGCGTGAGCGTACGCGTATGTTTATCTTTCTGTGGGGGTAGTTTGGCTGTGGTGGCATCCCCCAACAGTCTCAGCGCTACACTCAGCCAGTCACAACATTCAGTTGACAGGAAATCGTTCAACCCGTTGTGTGTGCGTTCAATGTTGGAAGGTGAAGCAAAAGATGGCGAATTGTTGTGCATTGCCGAACTCTTCGAATCGATCGCTAATAAGGATGAGCAGGCTTTGCACCTTACTCTGCAGCGATCGTCCATCGAAACAATGCTGTTGTTCGAATCTACGTACGGCATCTCGCCGCTCGTTCACTGTATGCAGACAGGAGAAATGAGTCATGTCGGATTGGTGCGCTGTTTACTGGCGAGTGGTCTGTGTGATAGTGAGATAGTTGATGGCAAGGGTCATACAGTGCTGGCTAGCTTGGTGCTAGCACATGCGCAAACCGAACGCCCTGCCGGCTTTCTCGAGCGTATGATCGAGCTTGTCATCGAAGGAGCCGACGATGTGACCGCTTGCTATAGGATGCTCAAACACAACTCCCTAGCGCTGTTCCAGGTGTTTCTCTCGGTCAAGCAGTACGAAGAAGGGCGGCTTTTTGAATGCCTCACCGGTGCGCTCACAGAACTAAATGTTAAGCAGTTCGTTGTATCGCCAGATTTGAAAATGTTTGTGCTCTTTAAGCTTGCTGACTATGGGTTTCATCATATGACGGGTGATTTGCCGGGACGGTGCGACAAAAAAATTGATGAATGGAAGGACCACATTGACGTCGTCATTGACTGTTGGGACGTGATCGGTAAGAAGTATGACACCGGGTCGTATGGGGACGTTGACAACCGGCTGCTGCACCGCTTGCACGTGATCCACAATCAGCTTTATTTTCTGCAGCACCAAAAGTTCCACGACTATCTCTCGCTGCGCGAGGTCATATTTTGTGTGGCTGTGTTTTGGAATATTTTGAAAAATCCAAAAAAATTTGGCGTTTATCGTTTCATCGTCAACAAATGCCTCGTGATGGAATTCATTCGTATGATTGCCTTTCAATTGGCGGAGGTTAAGCGCTTTCTTGAGCAAACGGAACAGGAACTCATGAAGATTGTGCAGGAAGTGGAAAGCCTAACTGCCCACAGGAAAGAGCGTTTGATCGAGGAGTTGGTAGAAAAAATCGAGGAATCATGTAAGGCAACAATAATCCAACAGTATCGCCTGAACTTGAGCGTTGATGGGACGAGTAACAGCAACCGTGATGCACTTGCAAAAAATATGCTAAGGAGGATAAGAAAGATAGACAAGCAATGGGCTGACACAAAAACGCACGAGCTAAGGGCACTTCAGCAAACGCAGAAAGCATGGCTAATAGAACAGCTTGAGACCAGGCTGGAGTGCGTAGAGCAGCCGCAAAACGTTGCCGATCGTATATTGGCAGAATTGAAGCGGAGCACAGTGGACACGATTGCAGCAAAAATCGTAGCAAGCGAGTCGTTCGATTTGGAACATCTGATGCGTGGAAAGGATCGACGCACCAGACGCAAGCTGATCGAGTGTTATGGTCAGTTGAAGCAGCTCTACTCACTAAAAAAAATCGTGAAAACCTTCGCACACATGGCACATGTAAATCTAACAAGTGTGGAAACATTTCAGGATTGTTTAAAGCGCACGGTCATGATACTGGGTGAGACGTTGAAAAACACCAACAGTACTCCGAACATGCCGAACGGACGACTAGAGGATGCGATGGGTTGCATGCTCACGCACCGGTTCGCAGATATTGTTATTTCACTACGCAACAGCTATGCACGAGAGTTTTCCCTCTCAAGATTGCTTATTAATGACGAGTTGGAGCGACGAGTTTACAGCTTGCTTCCCAATCATACGGTTGCAATAAGGATGGTAATACATCTGCTTTATGTTATAGTGCTGGCAGAGGTACGGCGCAGCTTTTACGGACTGTTGTTGCGGTGCGGCTCATTGGAGACGCTTCGATCGCTCCTGATATATGCCGGCGTTAAGGATGAGCTATTTCAAACGGAACATGACACTTTTGAGCAGGTCAAGGGCTATTATAGTAATGTGAAGGAGCTGTTTTCTGAAATGCGTGAGACACCGGTAGGCAAGACCGTTGAGTTCACGCACGTAGAAAAGCAATTCCAGGTACAGTGTGGAATTGTTGCAGAGGTGGAGGCAATGCTGGCTGCGGAAAAAGCGATCGATTATGAGAACATGCGAAAAACATGCTTTTCCTGCAATAGCATTTCAACGATACGGAGATTGCTCCTCTGGAAGATTGCGGCGTACCGGCCAAATGCGGTACTGGAAAGCATTTGCAGTAAATGGAACGCAAACGCCACCAGTATATCGCGCATTCATTGGATGGATACACGCTTATCGTGGATCGATCCCGAAACCATGTCAAATAAGCTTGCTATGATCACGGCGGCTATAGGAGATGCTGATGCATTCTATAATATTAGTCACTCACGCAAAGTGATTGAAGAGATTGGCATTGCCGAAGAGGTGGATGAGGAAGCAGTAGACCAGCTAAACAAAATGCTTCGTCCGTACTATGGGAACATATTCTTTTTGGACAACAAGTGGAAGGTGCTGGAATCGTTTTGCAAACAGCGACGATTACCCTGGAACAACTTGCACGTACGCCTACTGCGACAGCGCGATCAGAATCTGTTGCAGGAACTGTTTGAAGAACGACGCAGCAAACTGCAAACGATTCTAGCGCAGAACGATATAAAAACGGTAGATGTGCTGCAGGTTGGCAATATTATCATACAGGAAGACATTCTGGCTTCACTGGAGCATCTGCAACTGGAGTTATGCGAAATACTGACTGCAGTGGGATACTTTGGCGATAGCTTTCACTACATCAAACAGCGCATACCGATGATTCAGGGGAAAAACTTCCGGAACCTTCTGGCACACGATTCAATCTCCTACAACATGCTGACGGATAGTGGAGATGCTAAGGTGATAGTCAATGCGTTTATCTTTGCTAACACTGAGGTACAGTTGTTTGAAAGCAGACGTTGCGAAACGATCGAACTGCACTTACCTTCGCTGGCGGATATGCACCGATGGGTTGAGGAACAACATCGGCTCCAAAAATCTTTCCAATCGAACGACGTAAATCTGGTACATGCGATGATGCAATCCGGTGGAGAAATCAAGAGTTACTTTTGCTTTACACCAAATGCTGAACATTATCCAGCTGAATTGCTTTCCATAGGCGATACGATACAAGGATTCTGTGATCGTGCTCCATCCATTGTGCCCTTACTTGGTCGCTACTTTCCATACCTTCGTGAGCTGTATCACCGTCGAGAGTTCGCGCTAGAGAGTGCAATAGTGCGACGCGATTTCGAGTCAGGTTTTAAAATCATTGACGAAACCAAACCTTTACGAGGACTGTTCTGTTCTTGGCCAAAGCTAATGGACCGCCTATCACCAGCCATTAAAGCTACGAAGACGCTCCCAGAAAGACGAGCTCTGTTAAACGAATTCCTTGATTATGGCAACGAAAAATGTGTTGAGGAAATGATTCGTTTGGATCCCAGTTTAGCTGCCACCCTGGTAGGCCCAAATATTATAGATAAAGCAATTCTAAGAGGATTGCGCTCAACTACCGAGCTTTTGCTGCGCAATACTAATCAACTATTTCTAGAATCTCTAGAACTGTTGGTCATCATGCACTGGAATGATATCTTGATAGATGCTGCAACCAAAACAAAGGGGATTGAAGACAGCGTGCCTATTACCATCCTCCAAGCGTGTATAAAAGCGAGAAATGACACGGCCTTAAAGTTCTTTCTGCATAAAACACAAGTTAAAGAAACTATACTGGGTGAATGTTACCTTACGGCGGCTTCGTTCGGACGATACACATCTTTGAAGTATTTGATAGAAGTCTACCCACTCACAGATCCAACCATACTGTCAACTGCCATCCATAGAGCTGCCCTTAGCAACCATTGGCCGTGTGTACGTTTGCTATTGGATGCAGGCGCACCGGTGGATGTACTATTTCCAGCCTACCAAGATGAGGATGCCAACGTTCTGCTTTTACTTGTTGCGTGCGAGCAGGTAAAACTAATACGTCAAATAAAGTCCTTAGATCGAACGATATATGGCACACGTACGAAACATCCACTTGCTGTGGCCGTGTGTAACGAGACGGCCTCTAGCAGAATGGTAAAAGCATTAAAGGCTCATGGTTTCAACTGGCTCGATAGTTCAACGACATTGCATGCAGCGATAATGAAAAGAAACGATAGCCCTGCTTGGAATACGATTTGGGATGAAATAGATGAGCAACTTTCGCAGGACCGTTTTACCATCAACACTGATCGCCTTAAGCTGAACTTGAACCTGCTGTACCATTGGAAGTTGATATCTTTCGTCGAAGAGTGCAATATGGACCAGACTTCATTGTGTTGTGCGGCAGAAACGAAAGATGCAAGTATGATACGTGAACTACTCCATCGTTCATGCAGTATGCGACAGCTCGACGGAAGGGGAGTGCTCGGAGATATTGTATTTCTGAAAGATGGTTCCTTCGTACATTACTACAAGAAGCCGCGTACTGTGACATGGAGTATGGAGTCATGCTGTGCTGACATGATTAGTAGGATTGATAACATACTCTCTTCACACCAAGAGATGATGAGTTGGCAAGAGTATACGTACGTTGTTACCGGTGTTTCTGTTAATATGACGGTTCTTGATGTCACGCGCGTACCCCAGGACGATGCTGAACTGAAGTTCAGAAACAGTACGTCTCTGCAGGATAATTTGCAGGATTTGCTTACCATAACTGATGTGTTCGGCAGCCCACAAACCGTGGTTTATGGTACGTTTTCGCATGACCAACGTACCGTACATTTCTTGCGAATTGAAGACACTGCCTGTGCGTATGACATCTTTCCAACGGACGTACGTATCGATTTATCCAACACACTGAACATCACAGCTGCTGAGGGTAAGACCGTTTTGGGGAAGATTGTCGAGTGTCACTTTGATCTGGAAACGGTGAAGCAGTTAGTGCAGTACGGGGCAAATCCTTTGCTGGCTGATATTCATGGAAACACGATCATCCATAGTGCATTATGTATGCTTCCCGAAGCAGCACTTTATCTGATGGAAGAATGTCTGGGGCGCGATCTTCGCAATGCCGATGGCGTCGCGATGCTGGATCTGAACGATCGAATGGATGGCAACAAGCTGATACACACTGCTGCGTCATGCGGTCATCAAATGGCCCTAGCAAAGTTGCTTGATCTACGGATTGACGCAACAGTTCCAAACGCATACGGTTGTACACCGGCGCACGTGGCAGCAGTTGTGCCGCTGATCAATACAATATCGACGATGAAACAGCTGCTAGATTATGACAGAACTCCGGTGGACATGACCGATAGAAACGGTGGTACTTTGTTGATGTGGGCTGCCAAGACTGGGTCTATCGATATGCTAGATTTGATCATGAAGTATAAACCTAACCTTACATTGCCCGCCAATCGGGTACCACTGTACGAAGCAGTTCAACGTCACTATATCGAGTGGGCAAAACGATTTCTTCAGCATGCCATCGATGCCGGTGTACGGGAGGTCACTAGGATGGAAGATGCTGCGGATGATGTTGTGATAATGTCGTTAAAGTGCGCTGATTTCGAGCTGTCCAAAGTATTGCTTGAGTACGAGCTGGAGCACCGACTGGAGGAAATAACTGTACATGATCGGCCCCGTATTGAAGCCGTTCTAAAGGCATCTACCTCAAAGATTCCGCAAGTTCCAGTAGAGCTTCACCTGCAGTTGAAAGGATTGAGCGAAGGGGACAATTTCCTTACATATTTGCGAGACTTGCTTGCAAAGCTTAAAGATAATGAACATTAGCATTCGATTTGTGTGTAATCTTAATGTGCTTGAGTTAAACGAGATAATCGAAAAAGATAGATAAATAAAAAAATACACACCTTAAAATCAAGCAAAATCCCTATGACGGAACCATTGTCATCGAAAGAACGGATTAAACCGAGAGAACGCGACCGAGTTTGGTAAAGAAATAATGTTTTGGCAACATTTCGATTGGAAATTTAATTACACAGGTAAACTTACAGCAATGGAACGTCGTTTCGAGGCACCGACGATCTGATTACGCTAGTGGTGAGAAATTTACAACGCTCGAACGGTAACGGTGCCAAAGAGTAGCACCACTCCCAGCAGCCAGCTCGAGGCGGAAACCAGTGTGGCTCCCGATGGTCCAGTGGACGCTCCACCACCAGACGGTACCTCCTCCGGTCCGTTGGGAATCACGTTCTCTTGCGTAAGCTCGTCAGACGCAACCAGGACGGCGTTACTGATCGTCTTGAGCAGCGGGTACTTGCCATTAACGGCCGGTGGTATCGACAGACCAGCACTGCCAAAGTCTTTGTATGTGTCGTCTTCCGGCGCACACAGCCCATTAAAGTCGTCCGTATCGACTGACCACACCATCAGCCCGGCCAGCTTTTGACGCACGGCAAACCGTACCTTGTTGGCGATCGAGCGCGTACTATCGTACACGACCACCTGCGACACGGTACCGTTCGACTTGGTGGCGACCATCTCCGATGCGGCTGCGTCCCACTCGAGCGTCCAGTCTGCCGTGTTGCGCTTCAGCTCCTCGCACACCTCGTTGTAGCCCATGAAGCCGTTCTCCTTCGTAGCGGGCCCCGCAAACCCGACCTTATCGGACGAATCGCCCAACCGTGCCTTGGCGATCGGGCTGACAAAGGTGCGACCGTAGAATGGTAGTCCCAGCACGAGCTTGCTGGCCGGTGCACCGAGCTCCAGCAGATGCTCGATCGAGTACTCGACGTTCAGCAGGTCGCGGCTGGTCAGCGGTGCATTCGGACCGATCTGACCGTCCCAGCTGCCCTTGTAATCGTAGCACATGATGTGCAGGAAGTCAAGGTACTTCGAGAGCGCCTTCACATCGTACGCCGAATCGATCGTATCCTTGCCTGCACCGAAGGCCGACGTTAGCAGTAGGTTGTTCTTCCGGAACACTTGGCTCAGTTCGCGCACGAGCGCAACGAAGTTTTCGCGATCGGCCGGCTTTCCGCCACGCTGCGTCGGATACTCCCAGTCCAGATCGAGACCATCGAATCCGTACTGTCTGAGGAGAGGTAGATATTCAACAGTTTGTATTTGTTGAACAGACACAGTAATATCCGCCGCGATTGCTTAACTTACTTGATAAAGTCGAGTGCATTTTTGACGAACGCTTGGCGCCGTTCCGGATTCGCCGCCAGATTGGAGTACTTTTCCGAACCCTCGTTCCAGCCACCGATGGCAAGCAGCACCTTCAGATGGGGATGTGCTGCCCGCATCCCTGTAAGCTTCTCGTATCCTCCCTTGCCGTAGTTATCCTTAAGATCCTGCCAGGCATCTAAAAAAAAAAATAAAACACGAAACAAAAACAATGGAGAACCGATTAGTATTAGTAGGATGAACTCCACAAAACATGCGTACGAAGGAACATGCACACTTACCGAGTGATTTGATGGCATTCTTCTCCTCATCCAGTCCAGCGAATGCGTAAATCGCATGCGTACAGAGGGTGGGATCAAAGGAGTCAAGCGGATACGATGCACTGCCGGTGCGGTACACGGCCCAGGTAGAAATGTAACACGTCACCACCCGATCGTGGTCGGTCACTGTGAAAGCGTAAAACAATGGCGGTGCTG
>KB688436.1:0-13948 GCA_000349165.1 Anopheles christyi
CTCTCGGCGAGGGCAAGATTTGATTGCTCTCAGCGTTTGTTCTCCCACATGAGATTCCCAACCGGCACGCATACACATAAATAAGGGGTGGCGAAGGAAACAAAAAAAAAACTCCCCCCGCATCATATTTCACACGGCGAATGCGCGCGCTTCGGAGAGAGACACGCGAAATGTGCTTCGGATTTTCCCTCCCTGTCTGCTGTCTCGCTTCCACACACTGCTGCTCGACTCTGACGGATCGCGTTGCCTAGGAAAACAGCGTCGAGGATACGGCGTCTCCATCGTGTGTCAACATGTCGTTCGTTATCTTCCTCCGGTCGGCGTGCGGTGGTAGTAGTGGTTTTCCCTTTTTTGAAACTTATTTACGTTCGAGAGAGCACCTCGTAGTACGCTCTCGTGCCAGATGGGACGAGCTTCTGGAGAGTGTTGTGCGGTCCGCCCGACGAATACCACGCTATCAGCCGTGTCTCAACAACACAACATCACCAGCAGCAGCAGAAGCAACAGCAGCAGCAGCAGCAGCAGCAGCACAATTTATCTCGCACACACCGGGAACTTGCTTCTGTGTGTCAGGTGGCGTAGTTGGCAAAGTGGCGTAGCAGCATCCCAGTCTTCCAAAGAAAACGGGTGTGTGTTGCACCAGTGCGCGATCCTGTCTACGTTCACACAACAGTATACTAAATCTACAATCGAAGCAAACCTTCTTAAAACGTATACGAAAGAAATCGACAGCACTGGTATTATTTGCTGCTTCTCGAAGGTTAGTATTGGTACAGCTAATAGCCGTCCTATCTTTGACATCTTCCGTCATTAACGGGAGGGGTGTGAGTTCCTTCTTCGAACATACTTTGTACTCTCGTAGCGATAGCGAAGCAATACCACCTTTAAGCCAGTTTGTTTTTGTGTAATTACAACAAGATTGCCCGTGAAATGAGGCCCACCATGTTTCATTGACGGCATTTTTCGTTTGTTTACCTTTTCACGAAGTCCTTCCTGCCCGTCACTTTCACCCGTCGTGTGTGCACGCCAATTGCAAACATCCTTGAATTTATGACCGATTACTTCTTTCTCTTCCTCACCTTCTACAGGATCGCAAACGACGACGAAGGTGTGTGCTGTGCGACCGGAGCAGCAATTACGCTTGGTCGTGTCGGAACACAACGACTAGTTCTGCTACACCTTCTGCTACTCTACTGCCCTACAACTTCCGGTGGAGATTGATCATCTTCCTGATAAGCACTCTGGAAAAACACCCTTAAACCGTGCAGTCGGTCAACGTTATTAAAGCTGAACACTCCCATTCATAGTGCCGCAAAGGAGAGTGCGTTTACTTTAGTAGTGGTGCGTTTTCGACGAACGTATTTGAGATTCGGAACTCCGGGTGTTTTCGCTGCTCTTGCCGTACCCCTTTTTTCTGCTCAGTTTAGTTTGACACGCCGCCAATTTTGACAGCTCCCGAGAGCGCACTCGGACTACTATGATGAATGGTAGTGATGCGGCGCGTGTACACACGCAGTAGTAAACAGTGAGCTGTCAGACGGTGTTTCTCTTTGCGCGTGTTTGTTGCTCACACATTCGGAGGGATGTTTTCCTTTTGCGATGCGGCTAGCGGAAAATGCGGTGCATCAGCGATACTAAATGGTGTTAAAAATTCGTGCGTGAAAGTGTGATTGCGGTGCCACAACACAGAAACAAACGGAAGGGGTAACAAGTTAGCCTTCTTCGTTTTGCGTGTGTTTCCGTTCGTGTGCTGCGGTAAGAGATCGAAATTCGTGTGTGGTGTTGAAGTGTTGTGTGCAAATAACGGAAAGGAAACGGTGACGTGCAAATCAAAACGGAAGGCAGAATCATACGACCACGTCGAATTCAAGTGAGTGAATGATATTTATATTGTAAATCATTTTGGTAGCCAAATTTACGTTAGTGTTCTTTTACACACATTATTGATTCTTTTTTTTTTGTACTAATTGCTATTACATATTGATTCCACAGTGATTGCGACAAGCAGTCAACGAAAAAAGTGGTTAAATATTTTTAAATCGATTAGGCTTTCTATTTCGCAGGCACAGACGAGCGCACAAAAACACACTTGTCACAAAAATAACCATTTTGGTGATAACTTCTGCTCACAAAAGGCTAACTCTGAATACGCGGTCGGTCTTTTTTTTGTCCCATGGCATTGCTCTTCTTCCCACCATATGAGCATTCAGCGCCACATGTTTCACATTATCGCATTGTGCGCGCCTGTATTTCCATCATCGAACTACACACATACGCGATGGCGTGTAGGTTGTTTTGGTCATTTTCTCACCCCGAGACCAAAGTACACAATTTAGGACATGGGACGTTTGTGTTGGGTGTGAGTTCGGAGTTGCGGAATTATTTATAACAAAAAGCGTTCGCTTTAAATGAAAGCCGATCTTAAAGAATGCGGCAATGGTGGTGGGGTCGGGTTTCTCGTTTTCTAGACGTTTCATTTTCGCCCCCACACCCATGCCCTTTGGTTGATTCCAAAAACAAGGGGTTAATTCTAAAATTGTGCCGGTTTTTCGCGTTGGTAGTCGATGGTGGCGAAGGTTGCCCTGCAGATCCATTCGCAAGTCGTCGTTTTCGTCGCCGTCGTCGTCAACGTTCGTTAGCAAAGCCAATCATCATTTTCATCCAGCGATTTGCTGACGTGACGCTTCCGGGCTGTGGGGCCGAAGGTTTGGTTGGTTGTTGAATTTTCACCCAGCCAAGAGGGAAAAGTTTTTCCCTGCGCTCAAACCACTCCCAATGTGCTGAGCTTGTTTCGTTCGTTCGTTCGTTGTCCTTTAACGGGAGGTAATGTAACGGGAGGGGCCATAAGGTCGAGGCAAAATGGTTGCAGCAGTGCGGCTAGTATCCTCCAGGGACGCACAGTTTGATGACAGTTTGTCGGAATCGTTTGTCTCAATGGCCACCTCGACGCCTCGAAGTTGTTCGGTAAATGATTTTTTTCCCTCCGCTGGGTGGATGGATGGTCCCTCGGTAAATTTCGATAGGAAGGAAAGTTAATGCGACTTTAGAATGAATCGTTTTCGATGGTGTTTACGGGGATCCTAAGAATGTGCCAGAGAGTATGGGAAAACAGAAAAGTTTCATCAAACGTGACGTTTAATGCGGTGCAAAAAAAAGGAGAAAAATTGCTTCAAAAAAGGTATTTTACGTCTACGTCTAAAAACCGTTCAATATTTACGAACTTTTACACGACATACTTTATGCCCCAACGTTTTGGCCAGCTCTCCAGAAGTACCTTTAATGTTGGGGCAATCTTCATTCACGGTCTCGTTTTCTTGAATGCTTTATTACACCAAATCGCATTATTTCGCAGCCGCTTAGGGCATCAGCGTAGTAAAAGAATCAGTAGTAGTAGTAGTAGTAGTAGCAGCAGAGTTCCAAGAAATACCTGCTAAAACTCTTGAAGATGTTCAATTTACTCATGTTTGTAATGCGGGCCTTGGTCCGCCCCGAATCATCCCACGACGGGTGCTTGATTTAATGAAAAAGGGACTCCTCTGCTGTTGGGGCAGTCGAGGGTGGGGTGGCATGGGTTGGCATCAGACGACGAGTAGGTGGAGGACGGTTTTTCGGAAGGTACTTGTTGCCTTTCCCGCAGGCCATCAACACTACCAGACATTGCGTCGTGCCGGTCAGACGAAGGTCGACTGCTCCCGCAAGATAATAAATCTTCTTGGGAAACCTCCTGACTCCTCTCCCTCGCCAGGGCTTCCATTCACTTTGCTCACCTTTTTGGGAGCGCTTTAACTGTGTGCCTTGGTTTTGACAGTAAGGAAAACGTTGTGGTAGGCCTTCTCGTCACTGGTGAAAGTGGATAAACGGCAGCGAACAACAAAGAAGGTGGAAGGATATCTTAACGGAAAGCGGATCGCAATGGTTAGAGGAAGTGTGGATATAAACAACAGGACTGTTTCGCTTCGCCAAAAGATGTACATCATCATCATCATCGCTGTTTTCGTCATGTTCGTCATCTGGCACACCGGTTCCCCGAAGATGGCGGCAGATTCGTTTGATGCTGCTACCGCTCACCGCGCACTGTGGTGTGCCTTTTTGGGAGGTCCACCAAGATGGGCCCACGAAACTACTACTATTACTGTTTGCTGTGTGCGGTGTACATCATTAGGAGTGGCTTTATCTGCGACAATATTCACGTCAGCACGCTCCCAATGCCGTTGGCATTGGTGATCACGATGATGAGTAGCACGATTCACTTTCGTTACGGTCCATATTCAACGAAATCAATCAAAATGTTTCAGTTCGCTGACACACGGCTAACACCGTCTGGCGGTGCAAAAGGCTGCAGCAGTTTTAAGTGTCTAGTGCCGCGAGTGCCGGGTTTAACGAAGGAAGGCGCAGATTCGGCACATCGTTTTCTCCTGCTTATAGTGTGGGGTTTTCTGCGTTTGTTTCTTTTGGTTTTTGGCTGGTAGGTAATTATGCATCTCCCAGCTTCGGCTCCTTCCGCTCAGAGAACTACAAAGTACAATTTAGCTTACCAATGATTTGTTACCGCACATCTATCTACTAGTGCAGCTGTAGCTTTGTGGTGCATATTATGAATCACTGCGCCTGAAAGGTAGGCATTATAGACGATGATGGAACTGAACACAAACATGGTCGAAGCATAAATTACGTGACCGGTCGTAGAATTTCCGCCGGTTTTATGTGCACACGCGGCTTTTTGTCGTGGACCTGGCCAGCGAACCAATGCTTAGCGATGTCCTGCTGGAAGCAAACGAAAGCTGCATTGAATGAGCTGTAAACTGTGACCGTTCAGGACGCGCTGGTAGCATTTGTTCGTGGTGTAGCTTGCAGTGGATGTAAATTAGGGCTACTTTATGCTTCTCCGATACACACAGAAGCAGTGGCAACAATGAACGCTTTTTTTTTATTTTGGTTTGGAAATGTATCCGTTCGTTCTTGGTTGCGACTCTCCATGGTTCTAGTTTCGGTGGTTGTTGTGAGCTGTAAATTAGACCCTGGGTTCGGTCCCGAAGATAACGGACAAGTGTGTGTGCTGAATCCAATATGATGGCTCTCTGCACCAGCGTGACCAAGGGTGACGATAGGGAATGACACATCCTGCGAATGTTGAGAACAATCGATGGTGCTGTTGTGATTTCGATTGCACAATAGAAGAGAGTCGTACCATGCATTCTGATCAGTTTTTACAGCACTGCTGCCAAACTGTTGATAAGCAACTGTTCAATTTTCACGTTTCACCAAAGCATTACTTTCTCTTTCTTAATTGGTGATACAATGCTTGGCTGCTTCAGAGAATTGTACGCAGCAGGTTCGCAGCAGGATCACCTAGAATGCAAGCGCTTTTTTTAAGATTTGAACTTTCGAAAACCATGCTCCTACCAACGAATAGCTAGTGTTGTAACATTTCTGGTGGTAAAGAAGGGTGGCAGAACTCATATCCCATTTATATTTGTCTACAGCAACTCTAAATAAAGAAAGCTTGTGCAAAAGAGTGAGTAAAAGTCACATAGTTGATTGTCCGTATTATAGAAAACTTTTGACAAACTCGACTATAACCTTTCCATCCGTCTGACCCTACGACCAAAGAACAGGAAATGAAAAGAACCGATTGGAAAGAATGTCTGATTGCATCGGTTCGTGTATTGGTTTTGTATATTGGTGGATTAAAAAAAAGAAGCTTCTTCCATTCACTTTCCGTCCAGTAGCCAAAACGAGAGCTGTACCCACTTGCCGGATGCCGATTCTGGAGATTTTTAATTTTTCCACCACTCCATCATCACTGTTCTGTTCAGGCAATGGTGGTTTATTCTGAGGGATTGTTCACGATAGACGAAGCAAAAAATGAACGCTGCCTCACGTTTTCGATGTCCTGCCTGTGTATGCGCGTGTGTGTTTTGCAGTTTCAATCGATTTCGACCGTCTGTCCGTCCCGGGTTTAGATTCGATTCGGGACTGATCAGTAGTCTGTCCGTTCGATTCCGCTCCTGATTGACAATCATCGGTAAACAATGATCATTGTGCTCTCTCTCTCTCTCTTTCTCTGTCTTGCGTTACCAATATCCCCAAAACCCCCAATCGGAAGAAAAGGGCTAACGTCAGCGCGAACGTTTCAGATGGATAGGATGAAAGATGAAAGATTTGCGGACACAGATTTCCGTGCAATTTTGCTTTCTTGAGCTGATGTTTGCTACCTCACTGCACACATACAGACACACGCAGACTCACATATGGATACGAGGGGCATTGTTTGAGTGCACACATTTTTCAGACTCAGCATTCATCTTCTTATCTATAACCTGGCGGGGACCACCTCAATATCCCTGTTTCCTGTGTAATAAATGGTCATGTTAGCAGATTTTTTTTATATTGATTCCTTCATTTCTCTATGACAGAAACACTCCTTTCTCCGATTCGGTCCTTTGGCCGTTTGGCCCAATGTACGTTCGGACTCGTCATGCCATGTCAAGCTAGCACCGGGCGAAAGAGTGTGATTTGTGATTTAGTTGCAGTCGGACATCCTTTTGCCTGTATCCTTCCGGCAGTAATGCATGGTAGACATTTTCTTGCGACAGTAGTGCCAAAATGGTGCTAGTGTCTGGACACGAGATTATTATTCTTTCCTTCCATAAAGCAACTTTTGCGGAACATATTGAAGCATGAATGTTTATTGGACGAAATAATTCAATGTTTTATTAGAGTTAAGCCTTGAACCATTTCAAACGTCTTGTACTTAATGTTTTGCCTCTTATGGATTCTGATATTTTTATTAATTATTAGTATTAGTGGTCAAAAAGCGTCCAACTATAGGTTACATTTGACAAGCAGACGGCGTAGTTTTAGGTGCGTTGCAGCTATATTGACAATACCACGGGACTTTTAACATTCTGAAGGATATATTCCCAAACATATTTCCTGTAGCGCAACATATCATTGCGTCACAAGAAAAATGTCAACATACCAACAAATGATTGACTCACAAACTCAAATTTCATTGCCAACATCAATATCACTGTGTTGTACATTTCATGTCCTCAAGGACTCTCTCTCTCTCTCTCTGTCACTGGAGTATGATTGAACTGGTTCGGTGTTTATGTACATGTTTACTCCCTTTCCTCCCGGAATCAAATGACACCCATCTAAATGCTTTTACTAATCCTACCTAACCACCATCAGCAACCCCCCGGACCCCATAGTTCGTCTTTAAGTGGACAGATAATGATGTCATTCTTATGCATAAGATTAGATTCATTTCATTCATTTCATTCTCCGTTTTCGGCATCGGGATGGATGTGGTTGGGGAAGCTTTGGCGTGGTATTGCAAGGAATTTCTTACAGTTTTTTTTTCATCGCCAAGAAAGTACAAAAATGTTGGCATCATCTGCAGTAGTGATGTCTTCTTCGTAAGAAATCAGCAAGACTGAATGGGACCATGGCGGGGTAACGAAGAATACCGTAATCAAATTAGTATCGAAGATGGTAACTCGGGCCTGTAGCATAGAGAAATTTACTTCACGATGGGACGTTTTTTGGCTAAGCACTCCAACGTCCTTTACAAAAGTGATCGTTTGCTCAACTTTTTCCGGGCAAGCAAAATACATTTTTCCTGCTCCCTGTTGAGTGTGTATCCGAGGAGGTAAATGTAATCGACATGGTCGCTCATCCTTGCAAACCTCCTTCTTGCTGAAAGATTTTGTCCCCAACGGCTTCATCTTTGCCGGATGCAATCCGCTGCGTAGGATATGAGGAAAAAAAAGCATTTTAATTTAATATGTGAACACGCCGCATTCGGTTGAAAATTTTTGGTTGTAGCAAATGCTTTTCCACGACTAACAAAAAAAAATAGAACACAGTATTTGACTTTGATAAAAAAATGGAGAGAAAGCACGTGGGCGAAGATGGGAAGTCAAGATAAAAATCTGATTAAATTTAAACATTCGCTTGGTGGCAGCTGGATGCTAAACTAAGGTTGGTTGGCAAGCGTGTGTAAGTTCCTTTAGTGTTTTATTATGAGGTTTTGATTGTTGTCACTGTGTTGTTTTAGCAGTTTTTTTGGTTCAGTTATATTTAGAAGCTTTTTTTATAACGCATGTAAAACTTTACTTTGCAGCATGTTGCGTTGTCATTTAGTAAAACACATGTCAATGTTAAAGTAAAGTAGCTTGGATGATAGTTTGGCTTGGTTGAACAAGTAGAGGAACTTTAAAAATGATTGATAAAATGTTTACCTTTCACCAACATCCAAAATACCGTGGATAATGGTTCCGTGGATACCGTAGATAATGCTTCTAAAGTCTCGTTTTATGCCACGAAAGCACTAAACGACTGCAGCTACAATCAGCAGCATTGGCTTAGGGTGGAAATTGTCCTCTCTTCGAGGCGTAAAATGATGCGCGTCAATACATTCGACACGGCAAGGAGGCGCGCAGCAACACACACCATGTGTGGCATTTTACGCGACAAGCTAAAACAGTTGCTTACCCCTACAGCTTGGTTCACTTTTGTCAATCTGGAATGTTCTTCTACGCTTGAACGCTGCAAGTATTGCGGAAAGACGCATCGGGAAGCAATCGCGTACGATACTAACGTTTTCGCTGTGACGATGTTTGACGAGTGGATGAAGAAGAACGTGTGTACGTTTGGGTGGGAAGGGAGCCTTGGCTTGGTGAAGGCCATCGGTGCGAGTATTCTAATAGCTAAGAAGTGGTCCGATGCACTAGAACACCTTCCTTGGGAAGCGTATCGAAGCACGCCAGCAAACGACAGCGGATCGAGCACGGTTATTGAATGGTACAGAGAGGAGGAGGTGGTGGTGGACTTAGTTGATTTTGTTGGCGTCGTGCTTGGCTTCGCTTGTGTCATGTTGGTTCGCCTAATGTGTCCTGCTTGTGCACGGGTAGAGTTTGCCCCAGGGAAATTAATCATCATCATCATCATCATCGAAGAAGGAACGTCTTCGAGCTGCTGGTCGAGAGATGTTGTCCTTTCCGACAATGCGAAGGTATGGTAGATGCCATCGTTATCCTATCGAGTTCGACCTGTGGCTCAGACGATGTTGCTGTTCCGTGCTGCTGCAGAACCAACGAGACCGGAGAGACCTCCGCTGCTTCGTCTGCACTGAATCCGGATGATGTCAATGATCGGTTTATGGTGTACGCGAATTGCGCCATAACAATCCCCCAGACACGTGAATCGAGAAGACGCCATCGCATACCCGATGAGATATGAAGAATGAATTGCAACGGGAACCGAGGAAGTTGTTCATCTACCCGCGTCCCTACGCCATTCTTTTCCAGATTAGCAAGTGGAAAAAGAAATTAGTGCCGGATTTTACCTTGAAATTATGCATTCGCATGAGACGTTTTGCGTCTTTTGCTAGGGAACATTATGGTAAATGCGTCATACTTAAACGTCCAAATCGTCTTTCTTCAAGGGGTATACACAAAATGTATGGCGGAATCGTAAAAACGCTCCGGCGCATTCTTTCACATCGTAGACATGATGAGTGTGCTGTGCACCATATGTGCGTGTTTCATTTTTCGTCCCAAAAACCATTGTACTATATTGGTCGGAGTGGATTAGAGCGTGGCAAGTAATTTAAAAATGAATTTATGAATGTCTCGCAAAAATTGAGCCTTGCGGTACGGCACGTGTGAAAAGAATTTGTTAATCTCTTGCTCCTCCCAAGACGCAAGACACAAACAGGCTCGGAAAAGCGGCTTCAACTTAATTTCCTATTCCCTCGAAGAACCACACATACTACACGCCCGAGGTATTCCGTCTTTAAGTCTTTTAACGTCTTTCGGATGCGTTGAGGTGGAAATTATGTACCGAAAAAGTAGAACCCCTTCCTCCTCCCGGGTGATGAAAATAATCCTTCCAAATTTCTGCTCGTGTATTAAATGATGCCGGAGTCTCCCTTCTCTCGAGTGCATTCTAATCGAATCAACCCCTTCTTACGAGACGTTTTCCTTCCCCTGTTGGCGAGGAAAATTGGCGAACATCACAGGAAGTTTGAATTATCCTTGTAGGGGACGGCCATCACGTGTGTGTGTTTGAGGTTATGAAAAGGAGCACACGATTTTCATTTCGCTTATTATCTGTAGTAATCGAGAAAGGGGCAAAGACTCGACGACAGATAGAGTTTGTCTGTATCTTCTGCTTTCGGGTTTGCAGAACGAGATTGTGTTGCTTTTTTGGGAGGAAGGGTCTTGCCACTCTTGCCGAAAATTGACTTTTCGTCGCCTTTCGAATTTTTCTTCTGTTGTTCTCAACCCCTTTTTTCTCCCATTGGTATCGTTCGAATCGAGTGGGTTAAATGTGTATTTTCTGATGAGGGGAAAGACCTAACCTTCATCTCCGTTTTTGTCGTTGTTGTTGTTACTGGAATCTTGCGTTGTCGTACGTTTAGATCCTCTCAGCTCGAAAACCACATAACTGGAGAACTACGCTTTGGTTCTACTTTTTGATGTGGAATGCGTTATACTGTGTTGGCGTAATGTTGCTTTGCTTCTTCTTTTTTTTCTCCTACCCGGAGGGTATTTGTTTATGATGCTGAGATGGCTGTGCACTGCCTGCGCCATTCTATTCACGGTGTTTTTCCCCTCTCATAGCATAGCACCTTAAAGGCGATTACATGTAGGGCACAAAATTGGGATCAATTCTTGCGCTATTGAATGTATGCTTTCAAGGCGCACCAGGGAGGGGAACGTTATCAGGTGCTTTCCATTTTTGTCCTTCATCGATAAAGCTGGTGTCTGGGAGGCGTCAAAGGCATAGGAGAAGCGACGACACAACAACACAATTCCGATGGGTTTGATTTTTGTGTCAAGTGCGAGCAAAGGTTCTAGGAATGTCCTCAGGGGACATACACTCCTTCTTCATACACCGGCTGTGAGAGCGAACGGGAGGTGACAACAACGGGGAAAGAATTCTGTTCGTACATATTTTCATCCGCGTACGATGAATGCAAACTTCTTGCGGCATGATAAGAAGATGCCAGCCTGCGTGAAGTAGCATCAGCGCACGGCGAAGGAATGGTGCCGGAAGTTGATGAGATAATATCGGGTATCGAACAGGCGTGCAATGAAGGACCGATTTTCCCGGCTCACTCGCATCATCATTAGGCGTTAAAGAGGCGATCGCTCGTGTGTATGTACGTAGGGCTTTCCTCGTGCCTATGCAAACAATTGGATAAGAACGGTGATGAGGTCGGTTAACCTTGTGCAAAAAGGAAATTGGAAACAAGATGTCTAAGAATCGAGTTTATCAGTGTTTCTGTGCAAAGCTAGTTTTTCTGTGTCCCCCAAAGCACTTTTCAAAGTGTGAAAGAAGATTGAGATCGTAGATGAGATCAGGTCCCAGAAAAGGGGTTTAACGGGAGACTATTTGCAAGATCAGGCGTGTGACATTTATTATCCTTCTTATCGGCCGTATGAGAACGTTCCCAAACCAGCAGTTTCTCCGTACACAGGAAGGTCTTTTTCTCCTGTCCACTTGGAGCTACTCGGTCGACCTCTGCCAGCTCAACGAACAACAATGGCAGAGGGGAAGTGCACTAAATTATTCAGTTATTGTTTGTTGATTGAATTTTAACGTCACCCATCGTATCGTTGGTTTTGGGAGGTTGATGAGGCCGAGGCGTGATGCTGCCTGGTCACACATAAAAGCACATAAAGTCAGTACAGTGGACGATGAGGAGAGGGTCCGGTAGTTTGCATTTCAATTTCCAAAACCCCCATTTCGGAATAGCCATGCTGACAAATTAATAACCAAACACAGGAAAGCGAGTTGCAAAAGGAGTTTGTAATTGATTGGAATGCTTTTTTGGGAGTTACAAATCCGTTTTTATCGCCCATGTGGGGAAAGTTTTCCCCTTTTTTTCCGAGATGGTACAGAGAAATTAATCACTTTGCCATGTGCGTATGTGTGAAACTTCAATTACCATGCTGTTAGCTAAAAGGTGGCCTACATTTCAGCCATTTAGTTTGAGTAATGTGTCAATCGTTTAGTAGACGTCGCTTTCTAGCAGGTGTGACTCGCTCGGTAAAGTGGATGACAAATTGAAACTCGACAAAAATCAATCGCTTGTTGTTTGCGGAAACAATGTTGGACCGTGGGTGAAAAGTATGCGGAATGAATTAAAAAAAAAGTTTCTCGCTCTCTTTCGACTCTTGTCACTATGGACGAGATATTCTGTGCAGATGGCTGCGGTACAGGTCATGAAGGCACTACTCAGCTGAACTTGATCCAACCTTTGCTAAATGATAGGTCATAAATTTGACCCACGCCGTGTGCACCGAGAAACATCGATATTTGCACTGAACGTAGCCTGTTAGCCTGGTGTGGCTGCGGCTGGACATTTGCAAAACGTGTTGAAAACAACACCATAACATCAATCAATCGGTGGCGCGATGAAGAAGCCTAGGCTTAGGTATCAGTTTAACCGCGGGAAGTGTATGCCAACATGGCGACAGGTCAAAGGCTACGAAGGCGATAGTTGTCTGCACACCAGTGCAGTGGTTGAATATTTGCACAGCAGAAATCGTTCTCATTTCACACGAATGGTAGCCCGGCGACGTTCGAGTATCGTTTTTGAGCGGATGCCACCGTTCACCAGGAGTCGTTTTTATGACGTGTGTGTGCGTGTGTGTGTGTTTGCTCAGGGTAGGTATTTATTTGATGGGTGTTTCGATGTGATGGCAGTTCCGTCCTCAATCGTGTTGCCGGTGCTAAAGATGAAGAGTGCTCGCTTTAGCTGAGCACCAGCAACCTGAATCCGTTGCTGTGTTTTCAGCTCAAATACCGTGCTTGTCACATTGCCTTCCTCAGTTTGATTTATCCGCCCTTAGTTTTGATCCATCCATCAGCGTTCGTGGTGCGGCTTCGAGTGGTTGCAAAACGTCACATCACAAGCACCCGGACATACGAGATATCGCTTCATCGCCAATGACATGAGAACGCAGGCAGGATTAAAGGGGTCAAGTCATCCATCAGCACAACAAGCCAGCAAAGGTTCGATGCGCACACTAGTCCGCCGATGCCAATGCCAGAGGGTGTAGGTAAATTAAACTCAGTTAGTGAAACTATTTGTTTGAGAAACAAGCGGGTTACTGGTGGGCTATAAATTTAAGACTTCGTTTTAAGCCATTTATATCCATAACATAAGCAATGGTAGAGCTACATATATACTACAATACTATCTTCTTTTTATGAGTAGAACTAAAATTATTTTTTTCCTTTTTTGCCATTCCCACCGACAACTCATCAAAAGCAAGAAATCCTTCCAAGTCTCTTTGATGGTTTCATCTACGACTATGAAGCTCGATAAGCTTCCAGCAAGGACGAAACGAATGTCTGTGATAGCACGGCTGGCAAACGAGGAAAAACGAGATCTTTTCAAAGACTCTTCCCAGTACTGCTAGAGGCGGCTTTGTCAAACAAGGCGACGAACCGGACGATTTAGGAGGAAAGGGAGTAAGATCCGCGGGAACGGAAATGGACATTGGATCAGCGACACGTTAGCCGGCGATTGGAAGCCAGGAGACGTATTGGACGTTACTCGGCTATCTTTGACATGGTGTTGGCTATGTGTGCTCCTCCTTTGAACAGTGTCATTAACATCGAATGGCAGATAAGATACGTGTTAGTTTCGCTTTCGTGGCGAACATCATGTACACGACGAAGGTCGGTTTCATTCGGATTCCACCCGTGCGCAAGGAAATGATGATACTGTGCCCTGGCGAGAACGTGCACAAGGATGGATAGCACTATAGATTTTTGGAAAACTTTTGGAGGATCGTGTAAAACACACACACACACACACACACACACATGTCAAGTTTTCTCTATATAATCGCTTATGCTAGAGTTTTATGTAGGACGTATTTATTTCGTTTCCTTTTTTGTGGAGAAAAACACACACACC
>KB688447.1:0-13975 GCA_000349165.1 Anopheles christyi
AGGGTTAGCGTAAGGTTTTGTTTGAAAAAGTTGGAAAAGGAATAATATTTATTAAACAATCATACTTTTAAACGAAAACAGTTTACATTTTTGTGTTTTCAAAGTAAAAGAAACACTTATTTTATATTAAACAAAATACGTATCATTCAAATTTTATTCAATAATTTGACAATATGATTATAATCAAATCAGCTCAACGTTACATTTTTTTAATGAAATTTCATCTTTTTCATACATGAATAATGTAAATAGGTTTAATGATAAACTTTAATTGATTCCATCACTCCCAACTCTTTATAAGATACATCTACTCGCAATATCTTCCTTTAACCCTTTGATCGATGGTATGTACATTCTCGCCATTTTGCTTTTCTTCACACTTTTATCCTCCAAAATGATAATCAGAAGATAAAGTATGTCTTTGGCAACACTTTGCCAAACGGTCGAATACACATGAAAAAAAAAGAAGGCCACCCAAAAGCCTTCATCATTTCTTGCCACGGCGTCTGGTGCGCTAGCTCGTGAAGGAAAAACGCGGTTTTGTTTTTCTTAATTCTTATCTTGAATTAATTTTAATGAAGTATTTAATCCTTATCCCAACCCCAAACCACGAAAGCGAAAAAGGCCGTCCCGGGAGACACTGGTGAAGCCAAGCATGGAAGTTAGTTCACAAAAAAAGGCAACTTCTACGCAAAGGTTGAATGACGGGTGCCGCCATACTGCTTGAGTGCGTCCATTCGCCAGAGCACGTTGACTTGCTGGATTCCGGAAATTTTCGGCCAACCGAGGGTATAGCAAAAGCGGGACGCAGAATTAGCCGAGACGAAATCAATCGAGCCGGATTATGTTTTGTTCCACTTAAAGTTCCACTCTCGCGGAAACTCGAGGATGAACGACAGGCGCACAGGCTTATTAACGATTCCTGAAGGAAGCATGATAAAGCGAAGATATACACTTAATACCGGCCACTGCTTGGGGACGGTGGGATAATAAGAGGCGAATGTCCTATTTTCACGCAAAAACACGAGCAAGTAGCGGGAACGGCCTGCTAATCACGAGTCCATACAGATGAGTGGATGGCTTTCCTTGATAAGGTTAAGTTTCTCGCATCTTCTTCTCGTTTCTTTTTCTTTTTGGTTAACATTTGAAAGCAATTATAATGAATCACTCATTTTATAGTTGCACAGTTGATTCTGAAAAACCTTCTTATCCCCTCGACCGAAACGTGGTTTGTCAGAAGTTGTAGTGGTGGGGTTTGATTTGAACCGTAGGGCTGTGAACTGTAATCTGCACCAATACCATTATCAGCCACCGTCTCGATCGATTGTACGGCACGGTAAGCAGTGCGTACTGCTTCTGGCTTTACTTTGGCATAATTCCATCTCCGAAAACTGGCAAAGTCAGTCGGCAAGGGCAGACGAACGCGAGCCCACCATCATTATCCTTGCTCTTATAATTTTCCATAAATCGCTCCTGAAGTCTCTAATCCCTACCACTCCCCCAACCGAGCACTACGGCTACGGCGGATAGGGTACTCACTCACAGCTCGAAAAGCCTCGCCGAGTTCCTGTGCCAGCTGATTAAATATCCCTCTTCAAATGCTTCACACAAAATTAGAACCTTTAGAGCTACACTGCAGCAATAGCCACTACCACACGCAAGCTCACAACTAGCAAAACGCTCGGTCTGCGTGTATGTACGACGCTTGTCGAAAGGATTTCAGCAACGCTCAAGAAGCCGGATTCCATTGGAACGTCTTCGTTCGTCGACATTAACTCATCTCGCCGTGTCCGTGGGCTCGAGACGCCCGGTATCTCACTGTCCCCACTGTCTCTCTAAATCAACCCGCCTTCGTTAGGCTGGGCCTCAGTACGCTCTGTGTGCTGCTGCTGCTGCTCGCTCGCTCGGCAAGACCAGGATTCCGGCTTGCAAAACCTCGAGCCTTTTCTAAAGGACCGAGGCTTTCACAGTCGATTCACCCTACCCTAGCTGGCTGAGTGGGTGGCTGAACGGAACGAGTTAAAAGGGTATTATTAATCAAATAAATATATTCTTAAACATCTTCTTAAACATCCGATCCGAGTGGCTGTGCCGGTGCTGCTCTACAAAATGAAGTCATTGAGCACAGGTGCAAGACCACGCAAAAGGGTTCGCCGAACGCAATCGAGAAGGGTAATGGTTTCCAGCGGCGTCGCCAAGCACGATAAACATATCGTAAAACCCTGCCACATCCTTCACTGCTTCCCAAATGTCCCCTTGACTTCTTATCAAAACGTAGGAAAGCTAGCCCACGCACAAGTGCGCTTGAAAATCGAAAAGCGTTCGGAAAAGCGCACACACACACACACACACGCACGCATATATATAGAGAGAGAGATAGAGAGGCACCGGTACCGACAAATTGCTTAATCCTTTCCGTTTGCAGATTTGCCGTAGGGGCTCAACGCAGCTGTGCCACTGTATGGTGAGCGCGCCTGCCAAGCAATGGTGGGTATGGTACGGCAGCTTCCACCGGTCTTAACCGAACGCCTTAATAAGATCCTTCTCCTGCCCAAAATGGTGCGGGGCCGGATGGAGCGTGGAATTGGTGGAAAGGCTCAAGACTTCCTGATCCATCCAATCGGTGAAGTCGTCGTCCCTTCCATCGTCGTTATCGGGTGCCGGTGCTCTACTAGTAGTTTTACTATTGTTATCATTATTCATCACACAAGGGGATCTAGGACTGTGTACGGGCGTATGTATTTGTGGCGCTTAATACCTACCCGTCTACTTCCCTTTCCCACTCGCAACCACTTTCTTGGAGGTTTGCTAGCAAGCTCTCGTTGCTTGGTGGAAACATTCAATGGAAGAAATAATTCCTCCCAACCAACGGCAAAGAACTAACCTCCGAAAACCTTTCTTCTACCTCCCACCCTCGCCCCTTATTGGTTTCCTATGAGCCGTTCGGCTTATCCCATTCTAATTAGTTGAGATTTTCTCCCACGACTGCATCGCTTCTCCGCCAGATATCTTAAGACGTTTCCTACTTCCAATACTCCAGCAGGAGACGGGGCCACTTGGTACGGACGGATGCGAAAGCGGATGCCTACTACTACTGATACGGCTTTGCCACCACGTGGAACGAGTGGCTCTCTCACACATGTTGCGCTAGCTCTCCAGTGAAGAGCGCGCACATTGTTGAAAAAGCCGCCAAAACAGAGCCGAACAGAGCCGGGCAAAATGCGGGATCCTGATAGTGATTTGTGAGCAACCCTTATTAGTTGGCTATATCCAAATGTAAATATCTGGGCTTTGAGCAGTGCTTGATGGCGCCGTTCGTCAAGCAGCGGCTGTATTTGACAAACTTTAATCCACCACCACACCACACGATGGCCCTACTATGCATCCATCCATCCATCCCCACAGACACACACAGTATCAGTGACGGTGGAGTGGACAGAAATTCAGTTCAGATTCTGGCCCTGTATGTGTGCCTGTAGAGCTTATCGGAATGGCACACGGGGAGGGCGCTGGTGGTCGCTAGTTTGGCTGGGTTACTTTTCTATAAAAGGATTTGCCCGAAGGATTAAACCATCGATGAAGCCTGGAAGGATATGTTTGGAATGGTTTCTGGAGATGGTGATGGGCCCGGGCACTGATGGTTCAACTTTTCCATCCCACGCGCCAACGTGCGGATCAAGATCCAAAGGATTAGGGAAAAGTTTTATCTCGACGCCAGGCGCTTGTCTCAGCTGTTTTGGAATTATTTTAATTGACTTTCACCAACAGTCCGGATAGTCGGCAAACTGTAAGTTGTGGTAAAGGATCGTTTTTTTTAAGGACGCAGTGTAGTGGGAGAACTATTGAAATGCTCAACACCAGTCAAATAAATAGAAGAGTATATAAATATTTCAGGAAACTTATCGGCAGGAATGCAGTGCAATGAAATGTACATACTGAAAGTGTATTGATGCATTGGAAAATAACATTGAAATCGTTTCTCTACAAAACAGAGTTTAACCATAACAAAACCATTATGTACAAAATAAAATAGTTCATCCAATAAGATCTTTATGCTCACTAGGTGGATCCCAAACCTACCCAATGAGACAGTCCATCGTCGGACGTCGATGCCAATCGGGTTTTGTCCCCGATATCGTTAATCCGCATCCGTTCGCACGCGGATCCCATTCCGTACCGTATCCGATCTGGCACCTTTACCAACACTCGGTCTGCGTTAGTGTGACCAGCGAACTAAGCCGCTCATCTCTTCCGTTTTTTTTTTGTTTGCTCGCTTCTTCCTGTTGTTGGTTGACCCCACTCCGGAAGGAGGAACTCCAAGCGCTTCGATACGGATGGGACAACATTGTTCCCAATTGTAGTTTCCCGCCCCGGGTTTGGCTGTGTTCGCTTGTCGGTCAGGCAATTGAGTGATGAGATTAACTTCGTCTCCCGTTCCTCTCCCTCCCCGTCCTCTCCACACTCCCGAACTTCCTGACTATGGCCACGGTTGGCTTGAGGCTCTCTATGGGCAACCGAACCGATCACAATCCATCGGATTCGATCCCGAATGCCCGACCGTGTGAGGTCAACAGTGAGCTCCAGGGTGAACGTCTAACTTTTCTCCACAACCCACTGCTTCCCTACCCAACCAACCATCCAAGCAGGCAAAGGATGCTTCCAAAGTGGCTTTCGTGGATGTTTTCCGTTTCCCGTCGACCGTTTTTGTAGCGAGATCTGCCCGTGGTCGTGGGATTTGTATCAATCTATCCATTTCATCTTCAGAGGATTCAATGTGCGATGGCCGCAGGTTGGAGGTGACAAATCTCGAAACCGAAACCCCGAAATGACACCCTGCCCTGCTCGCGTCTTATACCCCTCCGTTCGTGCCCAGTTTTTGCAGGGAGGAAGGGAACTGTGTCGCAAGTCCATCGCTTCAGAGTTGACAGATTTCCGCCACCGTGAATATATATATATATATATACAACCGAAATGGATTAGTCCGTTTCAGTTGGTTTATTTTGCGAAATCTAATCGGTACGCTCTTCGGGGCGTACCAAAATCACCATTGTTTGCCTTTGACCCACACACACACCGAGAACCGTAACCCTACCAAAGCTTCACTCCTGTCACGGTTTCGTCGCTGCAAACGAGGATTTGAGTCCACCGTTCGGCAAACCCCCCCCCCCCTACCATGGGTTCCAAATCGATACGAGCTTCTGATGGAAAAAGGATTTTGTTCGCACAAATCCGCAACCATCTAAGGCTTCGGGGTTTTCCCTCCCCTCCACCCCATTCATCACACAAACACACACCCATTCATGCCGCCCTTTTTCCCACCTTTCTGCACCACATTTCGGACAGAGGAAGACAAAAACGTTCGGACACACAAACACAAGCACACGTACAGGCTAAGGTGGTATATCCTACGGTTCAAGAAAAGTGCGCCAAGACATTCGATTCCGTTGGTGGATGTTGCGGTGGTTAAGGAGCTGGGTGGTAAGGTTCGGTGTTTGTTTTGTCCGGCGAACCGGAGACGATTATGTAGCATTACGTTGGTCCACCGAAAACGGTTCACACCGTGAGCGGGATGACCGGAAGGCAGGCAAAGACACACAATCACACACACACAGGCATTCAACGGAACGGAGCTGGCTTGGAACTTACATCGTCACACCAGCATCCACCAGCACGAAAGTGACAAATTCAACTCCTTGGTTCCGGAGTTCCGGTTTTCCTCCGTAAGGATTAAGAAGGGTAAAACGGCATCCTTAGCATCTTGAGGGATAGAAGCCTTCCGTGCAGGGTTGTGTAGATTGTTTTAAGTTCGGCCAGGACACCTGTGCCCGCTTAAGCATACATTCCGATAAATCCTGAAATGGAATATAAGCCCCGTCTTCCCCTCTTATCGCCCTTCCAACAGGCAATCGTAATGCTGGACAGATAAGTCAACCCTTTTTGGCGTAAGACGCTAGGAAAACTGTGGCAAGAAGATGGATATTGAAATCTTCTGAAGATTTTTAAAAGCAAAGACGCTTTTGTTTGGGTTCAATGTTGAAAAACTCGGAGTTATAGGTAGAAGTCGATTTGAATCTCAGTTTTATTGAATTTCTAATTTCTAAAAAGCTAAAGTAATTACCATAATTTTAACTAAAAAAATGGAGCAATCAGTTTTTACCTCTTCCCAACAGAGGAACCAAAATCCTCATGTCTGGAGAGCTCACAAAGCTAAATCTAGACCTGTTAGAGCACCGTTGGCGATATCTCGGTTCAAAAGACATACGTTGTCGACCACACATCCTCTGTTCCCCTGTGCGAGAGAACTTCCTTTCCTGGGAATAAAGTTGAGCAATGAAGACACCACCGCACAGACATTGGGATACCAGAACCGTACGGTGCACCTACAGACACACACGGTTAAGCTAACACATGTCGACAATCAGCAAGAATCAGAATCCCAGTTTGTTGTGGCCTGGGATTTAAGCTTTCGATGCTCGTCCTCCCCCAACTCCTGGCCCAAACCGGACCTTTCACCCAACGGTGATTTTCCCAAGGACACTATCCCAGCCATTCGATCCACAGGAAAAGTACGATCCCCAACAGAGGTATAACGCACCATCCGCACCACCACAAAACGTTGTGCATTCGGTTGAGCTAGTAAGGCGGGCTGAGTTATCGAGGTCAGCACACGGGATAGAGCTAATAGTTTTAAATTTTTGTGCGACGACATCCCCTTGTTCAGTGGAGGTGTAGAAGATGACCAGGACCAGAGCACGGTCAGGATTCAAAAGACACAGCTCGACGGAAAGACCGAGAGATGTGTGTGTGTGTACTCCCTCTAGAACCGTCCCCACATGGCTAAAGAGGTATTATCGAGTTAACATAGAGGATTACACTTCATATTTCATATCATTTAGAGCAAGCGCTGTGCTGTGTTGAAAAGCCCAAAACTGACCAAAAACCGAAAGGGTTCCCAGACCGTGGCCAGGTATACGGAAGCACCTCTTGGCAAAAGTTCTCACTCTATCTCTCGGGATAGGATGCATATGGGGTGTCTGCAACCGAGATAGCGCCCTCCACAAAAGCAGGGACAAGCGGTCAACTGGGCGGTGGTCAGTATCAGTGCTTACACATTCGTAAATACTTTAATCTCTCACAAAAAGGGGTTAATTAAAATATTCTCTTTCCCCCGCTCCATTCAAACTGGGCCTGATTGTACCACGCTGCACAGGGAAGGATGATGAATTTTTACCTTACCCAGCGTGACAGTGTAGCCGACTTTTTCGGTGTCGAAGGAAAACCCCGTACGATTTAATAATGCAATGAGTCTTTTCATTTGCTTTCGTTTTGTGGAGTCGTCTTGCCTGCGAATGCATGCTCCTTGTACTTGGGCAGGTGTGTAGAATCGTTTCCTTGGACTTTAAGAAACACTTTGCATCTAGCATACAGGCAAGAACAATAGCTCCGGGAGATACAATGCACTGTAACGGTGCCGCTTTTTGTTGCATTCCTCCGACTTCCCCAATCCATTCCTTTGATGGGATTCTGTACTAACCGGTTCGTTTGTGTTTCTTAAAGCTTCTCCAAAATGCTGCCCCCTCTGGTATGACGGAGCGGTTACAGGCGGGAAAATAGCAAAAACGCTACAAGTCAAGCGAAACTGACGGGTGTTACGATTTTTCTTTTATTTTACCGTCCTTTTTTCTGGAGGAGCTTTCCCCAAAAATACAAACTTCCTGCTGGCTGCCACTGCAGTACATAATGCTGTTACAATTATTTTCCGAAAAGCGTGTTATGCAAATTAAAACGCTCTGCCGTGCACACCGTGCTGGGAAAACTGCATACAATACACAGTGCAGCGGTTGTGAGGTTATGTGCAACGGGGTGTGCAATCCTGATGCTTCTTAACTGGGGACTTAGCACACAAGCGCTTCTTCATCACTTGTTCAGACACACACACATACATACAGCAAGGGCTTCCTCGATTGGATGGGAATAAATTTCGCCCAAAACCTCGGAGCAACAACAGCAAGAGCGAAGGGGCAAGGATTTTTGGGCAAAGTAGCGAAAAACTTCCTTTTTAATCATAATAACACTTGCCACCATACTCGCGTCCTGCTTTTGCAGGGATCTCTCCAACCCGTTGATTACCCATCATCAACATCACCGTCAAACGGTTGCACTCTACGATGCACATACTACGGGGTGTGAGCATGTCTTCTGTCGTATCCGTCTTTTAGCACCATGTCAGATCTGCTCATCGTCATCGGGCATCGTTTAGCGCCCGAACAACGAGGGAACGCTTCGCTTCTTTCCGGGTAATGTTCATGGTGTGTGTGTGTGTCTGTGTGTGTGTGCTAAAAACTATCAAATCCGCTTCTAAAGGTTTTGCACTCCACGCTCTTCTGTCTTGTCTTGTAGCGCCAAAAGATGAGTTAACACCTTCATGCAGCCGTCTTAGCAGCTCGGAAGCATGTTCTAGGCGGAGAAGGTTCCCATTTGAAAGAAGATTTGCAAAAAAGGAAACTACTTGCATGGTACGATCGGCAGCATAGACTTTGGGCAAAGCGTGACTGAGGGTCCCTTGAGTGTTAAGATGGTTGGATCTTTTTGGCGTCTCTTTTCGGGAGCTTTGCTCTGCTTGGTAAAGGTGTAATGAATTTACACGATCATGCAGCAGTTAAATTTGGTTCAATTAGTTTACTTATGTGAGGGTAATTAATAGTATGCCAAATAATGTTTTTCATTTTATTTCTCATTAAAAAAAACAACAATCAAATTCAAATTTCAATATTGCTTATATTTAAACAATTTGTTTTTTGTCACGTCCATCTGTATTATTTCTTATCTTTAAGTTTTCGTTATGTTTTTAGAAAATATTTTTATTCCCTGGTCCCTTTTCTTTTGAAATTTTCAATACACTTATTTCTACATTCTCCTGGCTAATAAATACATAATTTTAATAAAGGCTACATATTTGTATTTCTCATTCTTCTTCTCACTCTCAATAATGGAAACACGAACAAAACAATCTTCACACAAAAACCATCACCCGTTGGCCCCCATAGTTCAATGTACGAATAGACGGATATCCTTTTAACAAAAGCCAAAGTAGGTGGTTTAGTTTTCATCCACCTGTGTCTCGATCGAGATGCGACTAAAAAGAAACCCCCTTCCCCTCCCCCGCGGTATCATGCATTATCTCATGTGTGGCGCTCATGTTTGTGTGTCTGACACGCGAGGCTGTCGTGAAAGGAGACGACGCTAATCCGAATACCCAAAGACTCGAACCCTCTTAAGTTGGATGAGTGGAAATCTTTCATCCTTTATTTATAATACATGGTCGGTGTTTGTGTGCGTCTAGGATCGAGGATTTTCCTCGGCTTATGAGGGAGCCCCGGGAACACGTACAGGGATTTTGCTTTCGCACAAACAACTCAGCATTGTCTTGCTTCACCTTTTTCTTTCCCAGTGTACCTTTTTTTTTCACTTTATCCGTTTTTCTTGTTTCGCGTTTTCTTTCCTGTGTGTACTTCCACGCACGCAAACAACCTCAACGCGATCATGTACTGTTTGGTCTAGCAAAAGGACATTGACGTTGGTTTGGGGATGAATATTGAGCGGATGAATCCCTTAACCCGGAGCACTCCTTCCCGAACGGTGTGCGACCGTAACAACAGAATCACTCAACGCCTAGACACACAAGAATGGCCAAAGGTAGCGTGGATGAATATCGGATTTTTAAGAGTTTTCCCATCCTCACTATCGTCTACACCTGACGCTCCGGAAGGTCACCCGTGTGTTTTCCCGCATTAAGCGGAAAGGCTTAGTCCGTTTTTCCATCTTAGCCTTTCCCCCGAAAGTGGGAAAGGAGAGATTTTCAATTCGAAAATGGGCCCGAAAAGGAAAGAAAGCATGGGCTCAAGAATGAAATAATCTCTCTCGAAGGATTATGAGCCTGTGTTGGAGGTAAACCCATGTTTGTGGACACTCCCAATTGGGGAGAGGGTTGTTGGTTTTTGAAGATGTTGAGTTGGAAAAAGTTGTTCCTGAATATCAGAAAAAAAGAAATTAGATTATAGTGAATGAACAGAATTGTGTGAGTAATTTTCTAAAAATGAACATTTCTAGAAAAAAAAAACTGTCATAAATGTGTGTGTTGTGATTTTTGCAGTTTAAACTGATTTGTTTTTTTAAATCCCTTTTAAAGCTTTTCTGCACCATCAGCTTCGATCTCTGTTAGCTTGATGTCAGCAGCCTGTCGACGGCATAGTTTAAACTCATTCCCATCATCCTCTTTTGCAACAAAATTTTCACTTTGCCTGCATTGAGAAAATGTTGGTTCTGCCCTTGTGAAGTGTGTCGTGCCCGAAAGCCCTCCTTCATCAGATAGCGAGATCATCAGAAAGGGAAGCGAGTAAAGGCCACCCACTTTACGTACCTGTCGCCCACGGTTGTCAAACACGCCGGGAAAGCGGATTGACTGCCGTGTTCGACTTGTTTGACGCCGATTCGCCCAACCGACTGGAAGAAGATTTTCCGGCCTGCCTGTTTTTTTTTTTTTTTTTTGTTAACGCCCTCAATACATTTCCCATCCCGCTCAGCAGGATCTTATCACTCGCCCGAAGGATAAGAACGATTGCGGCAAGTCTCAATCAAAGTGCAAACGGGTAGGTCCACCACCCCCAAAAGGGAATCAAATTTAATGAAGAGATAATTTTGCGTTCCCTCCCTTCTTGCGTACTTGCCCTCCTGAAATCCCCATTTCCCGGGGGATGGGTTTTGTATTGGCAAAATGTCTTCTTTCAAGTGATTTCCGCACCCACCGCAAAACGCATAGCCTTGCCGTGCAAGAGGGAGAGCGATCGTGATGAAACGGTTTTAAAATGTTGACTTTATGATTTTCGCAATGGAATTAGCAAAGGGGGCACCCGGAAAAGCAGCCCTCCAGAAGACAGCGTGATGGAATTTTCTCGATGAGGGATTAAAATTTTGCCCCATTCGCTTGCCAAAAAATCCACCAACACTCATCGATTGACGTTCCGCCACCGCCTCCCCCACACTGCAACTACGATTGAAGCCATTTCGGTCAAAATAGCGTGAAGAAGGATGATTTCATCGTGTGCGGGTGAAAGATTATTAAAAGATTTTATCAACACACGCGGGTTGGCTTGAGTGACACCCTGTGTGCGGTGTGACTCGCCAGGAAGAAGGAAAGTTGCAAGTTTAAGTCTAATGGTTTGTTGGCCTTTTTTCGTTCTCTTTCAGCGAAATCCTTACCGCTTCACTGCGTGGTTGAATCCGTCAGTTCACTGCAAGCGACCCTCAACTTTGACACCCGCAGCCCCTGGAAGCGACGGCCAAACATCGAAACAGACAGCTATGTCATCATACCGGCCGCGACGCCATTTTGTGATATCGTTACGACGGCGCTCCAGCGGCTCGGCTACTCCACCGAGATCTCCAATGCAGCACGAGGTAGGTTTACGACCATCAAAGGGAAAATCTTAGTTTGTTTGGGAAAATGAACCATTTTTGGAAAAACATTCTTTTATGCACCCAAAGCTACCAAGTAACTATGAGACCAATTCCTTGTATTTAATATGTTGTACCTTTACTGTACTCCCATCTTGCAGGCTCCATCGCAATCAAAAACTGGAAGTCCCTCTCGCTCGATGCCATCTCGGACAATCCGCTCGTGTCGGTCAGCGACATACTGGGCGAGCTAACCTCGGTCGTAACGCTTAAGATAACGATCCTGCGCAACAAACCGTCCCAGCTGGCCGAAATCAAGGATAAACTGTTGAAGCTACTGATTCTCCAGTCACACGCCCTGCTCCGATCGACCGGCTGTCCGCTGGATGAGGTAAGCATTTCAACCCCCTTCCCCTTCCACGAAAATTCTCTAGACCGATTGAAATGATTTAAAATAAGACAAAGGATGGACCTTCCCTTCCATCATCGATAGCATTTGGAGGGTAAATTCCTTGGGCAAATATTTATTCTACAACAGCTGGATGCCATCTCAGAAGGAAGTGGTTCACTTTCACATTTCTAGGGAAAGCTACCGAGGCCTGAATGTTGAATAACACTTAAGTTAGAGCATTGGTTTGCATCCGAGCTGCTATCCCTTCACTGTGCAGCATCGAACACGCTCTGCTCTACTCATCATGTCCCGCACGATGGTGGTTTTTAACGTTAGCTAATTCTAATTAAATTATTCCCTTTTTTAAATCACTCACTGCAAATGCTAAGCGTTGAGAAGCCTCAAGAAGACGACTCCTCATGTCGTTCCAGTATTGATGCTGTCCTTTGGAAGTAGCGCTTACGGTAAAATTTGTTAAACAGTAGCTAAAGTCACAAGAATGCTTTTAACTGCCGCTCATTGCGGTATTCGTATTTTCATTCCATCTGCATTGAGGGTAATGAATTTTGATTAAAATTGAATTTGAATTAAGCTCATGCCATTGCCGTTGAGTTGCGTTCTTCTAGCTCAATCATTCAGTGTGTAAACCAATGTATCTCATTAATCCGGTGTTGTTTTGTTAAGGTTGTTCAGTTTTAAATTAAAGAGCGTTAATTGTTTCGCTGAGCTGAGCTTTGCTCAATCCTATTCAAAAGCACTTGCATCGTGATTTTGCATTAACAAAAAAAAACAATTGTGAATAAGTCTTTTAATATATGCGATTTAAAAATGGAGTTTACGATATATTTGTATGATCGAAAATCATTTGATATTATTTAAGAGCTATTTTGCACAAACCTGTTTTGCTATATTTTTCAAGGTTTTTAAATGTATTTTTCTGCCCAAAATTTAACCCATGCTCGTTTTATTCACTCATTAACCCGTCGTAGAGCAAGGCAAATAAATCATCCATTTGCAATCTCCAACAACGCAAAACATAATAAAGGCTTATCGCCTGAAAATATCCTATCCTTTTCTTCCCAACCCTATTGCCAGATTGCTAACACAACCTAGATTAGCAACCCCTTTAATTAGCTGCCCAATCTAACGCCCTATCGATGGGCAGATAAAACCATACATTCTGATTCCCTGTCCAAAAGTGAACCTATCACACACGTTGTCAAAAAATTATCTTCCCAACATACAACACCTTACTCCTATCGATTCTTCATACTGCAATCTCTACACATAAAAACAGAGCCCGATTCAAGTACCTGTCATAAAAAAGACCCTGTGCTTCAGAATTGCAACCGGAGGGCACGATTGGCTACCGGGCAACGCACACGCACACACACTTGTGGCCGTGATTTGTTGCTCTGATTGATACACACATGCACACGGGGTTTTATGTTTTATTGGGGTAATTGAAATCAATCATAAGCCACAAAGCAAAGCGGGGAAGTATGGCTTCTTGCTTTCATCTTCGGGGAAAGACTTCGTTGTGATTGATTTTATGATGCCACTAGTGCGCTGCAAACATTTCAACCTGCTAAATCTTGAAGGTGCTTTAGTTTTATGGCTACCTTTGCCCGCCGAACGTCTTTATCATAAGTTTTCCGTATTTTCCAAACCCGTTACGACCGGATACAGATGCCCTGATGCCTCGAGACGGGCGGAGCGTCAAGCAACGATTTATCCACTTCCGTCTTAAAACAAGTCGAAGCACGCAGTGGAACGATAAGTCTTGATCCGATTTGATACTGACGACCGATGTGAAAAACACACTCACACAGAACCAAGCAAACAAGCAAGCTGGACGGGTATGCAAGATATGTTTCGCAGAATTAAGATTGAATTTCGAAAGATTATAAGTTTGCACGTAATCTCTTACGGGGAGGGTTAAAATTAAAATTAATATCGTTTCTTAATGATAATGGTTAGACACACACACACAAACACACACACACACACACACACACACACTCAGACACATGTACATCATGCTTATCATTTGCATACCGATGCCGGCTTAAAGGCGTACAGGCAGTGTGCTTTCCTTTCTCGAGTAAAACGGTCCCGAGATGAAAACGA
>KB688458.1:0-13924 GCA_000349165.1 Anopheles christyi
AATACCTTCTGTGCGATCAGCTCGACGTTTTGTTGTGGTCTCTGCTGATCGTCGTGGTGTTTCGGAAAGTAGGTCAATTGTGGTTCATAGTTCAAGTTGTGGATGGCTTCACAAAGGAACTCTCGAAATTCATTCTCCAAAAGTAGAGAGAGAGAGAGAGAGAGAGAGAGAGAGAGAGAGAGAGAGAGATGTGGGAAAAGGGTGACCGAGGTTTGGACTGTGTCGAGGGTGACAATCATCACGTTAAGAAAGGTGTCGTCTGTATAATCTGTGTTATTGGTTCGGCTGTATTTGTCCCTTTCATATCATTATCGTTGTGAAGAGGTTAAGCTGTACGTTTGCTATTTATGGGCCCGAGAGTAAAACTACAACAAGTAGCAGTTGAGAGCAAACCCAACTAAAACTAGAGAATATAGTACGTTCAACTTTGTGCTGCACTGACCTTTTAGGCTGCAGTTTTGCACCATTCTGGACAAAACGTTTGTCCCCAGCGAAAGAGACAGTGTTGTTGCACACATTCTCATATTACTAAGGCTTTTCAAACTGCACCTCAATACCATCGCATACTGAGCCGGGGATTGGGGTATTTGGGTGTATCCAGGTGAGAGATCGATGGTGTTTTGTTTTATGAATATTAATGCTAAACAAAAACCACTTTCCGCAGCAGGAACCCTCGCTGTGTATGGGGTTTATTACGATCGCGACATTGTTGATGCTGCTAATACATTTGTCCCTTTTTTCTCATTATGCCTTAGGTACTGTAGAGTGAACCAAGTGTGGTCTTGTTCCATTTTTTTGTTGTACAACAAATAGTCTAATATGCATGGTGATGATGGTGTAGGTAGATATATGTCGTAAATCAGGCAATAAGCGAAAAGTCCTTTCAGTCCATCAAATTCTATAGATGTTGTTGTGTACAGGGGTCGAGTGAAAACCGATATATTCCAGGTAGTAGGTGTTCGAAATACGTTCCAAAACTTTTGAAGCCATGACAAAACGTTCCTGTGACTAATGTGCTACTGCTACGTGAACACAGGATATTCACCATTCGTTTCGATTATTCGTAAACTGTCATAATCGTTATCAATTTCTACCAGCTTTCATAAGGCTCAATTATGCCCAACCTGAAGATGCAGACGCATGCATTTACCGGCTCACTTTTCTCTGTTTGCTCCCCGTGCCCGTCAAATCAGCACTACAGTTAGTTTTCTGGCTTTATTATTACCCCGATACTTGTCCCCGATCATGCATGTGTTGTATACTGTGAAGCCTTTTTACTGGTCCACTGCCAATCGCTGTTATTATCCATTTTTAGGGTGAAGCTATCGGGGGCTGCATTTCGTCGTGTACAGTGCGTTTCTTGCATTTGTTTCCGGAGGCGAAATTCGTTGCACTTCCCCTTCCCCTTCCCAAAAGAGTCGTGTCCACGGCCACCAGCACCAAACGGCACATTTGGCCAACAGCCAGTGAGTGCGCAAAAGGAGTAAATTACATTTAAATGAAGCGCACGGTTAGCTGAAGGTACTGTTATTAAAAATAATCATCTTGTTTATTTCGCTTTATGTTCGGTATGCTGGAGAGCGGCCGTAAAATCTTCGTCCTCCAACTTGCAACCAGAACGGCCCGAACTGCCCGGGTAGAAATGTGCAGAGTGAAGCGGAGACACACGGGGACCGCTGCTGACACTGCAGGGATCGCGCGCTCAGTACTGCGTTGGCACTGAATTCGTTTGCCCACTGCGGAGATTTCCCTTTTTTTTTTTTTCATCTCACTATTGCACTGTTTCAAAACAGTCACGCTGTGATGGAGCAAGATTCGCTTCTTTTTACCTGTTTTCCAAGAGGTCTCTTTTATAGCTCTAGTCGAGCCTCCCTGTCCATTCCCGCCAGAGGTGGACGGTTCATGCACCATAAATTTATCGACACTCACGCGAGAAAAAACACAACCACCGACTACGACTACAACGACGACGACTTCCCATCTCCACCGGTGTGTCTCTGTCTCGATCCTGTGCCTTCACAAACTATTAATTAACATATTACATCGGCGTGGAGCAGGAATTGGGAATGAATTAGTTAGTATCGACGAAACCGAGCGCGCGCTCCCTGCTTCCGTCTCCACCACCTCCTTGACCACCAGACATCCCTCACCCCCCTCTCCCCAATTTGCGATCACCCGTATCATCTGGGTAATATTTATGGCAAATTTATGCACTATCACAGTGTGTCAGCATGCGGCGATGGGGCTACACGGTGTTCCCGGGTGGGTGAAAACAACAATAAAATCGAGCACGAGATCGCGATCACGAGCCGAGGAGGCCCTCCTGAAACATCTTCTTCTGGGTGATCTAGCACATTGATCTGCACAGGACCGCCAAGATCGTTGCGAAGGGAAAGCATTGGAAATGCTAGTGTGCATAAGGGGACATTGGAGATGCAGTGCTACGTTACCGGGAGCGCATTATTGACCTCGGCACAGCGGGTGTGTTTGACTGAGATCAATAATTTGGATTAGCGCGAAGCGAGGAACTTGAACATTGTCAATCATAGTGCTGCAGGGACGTTCCAACCTAATGATAAGAAGTTGTCGTAGTCTCTGTTAAGATACCAGCCAAGTAACTGGACGTCAATCTCTTTTTTTGAATTCAGCCTTTTGAAGTGAACTTTTCGAAAGTATTGGAAAACCGCTGAATGTCCCAGTTCAATTTCTACATCACCTTCACTGGGCAGTCTCAGCATCTGGCACCACCCGAGGATCGATACGTGAAAAGCAAAACATTGCTTGCCACCATTAAATAATTATTTCGGTTCAATTTTCGACATAATTATTTTGACCGCGTGCACCGCAACGTTGCGCGGGAGGGTACATGCGTAATTAACGCATACATACATATACTTCTTCATTTAAACACGCTGGGTCTTGCGCTAGATGCAAAATAGAATAGAAAAGGAGAGAAACAAATAAATTAATAAACATACGCTCACACACACACACACGAATTAACCATCTCCTCCTACAGTAAGTACTCGTCCGCAACTCCCTTTTTTATTGAACGAAATTCGGAAATTGCAATCGCAATTATTGTGTGAACCTTTGTTCTTGCTTTGCTGCACCAAACAGATGGATAATCCTCCGAGGTCGAACAATTTTGATGTTCATGCCCAGCGGCTGCCCAATCCAGCCACCCATTGGCGGCCACCCGTTGGTTGATTCTAGAGCAGACACGATCGGTATAAGCTGAGGAGGAGAAGGGAATGATGAATCACCTCACTGTCGATTGATTGAGCAATGTAGCGATAGAGTGCCGCACAAATTATGGCGGCAGCAGCAGCAGCAACACGAACTCTGAATGCCATCACCATTGCAATCGCTTTGAAAGTCATCAGTCGGCGGTAAAAGTGTAGAGCTTCTTGTGCCGAAGGTGAGAGATGGCACGATCGCGCAATATAAGTACAACGTGCCAAAGAACCAAATATAGCGCATACAATTAGCGTGTGACCAGATTGTGCTGTTGTTTGGCTTCAAACCAAAGTACTTATGCTACTTGGGGTAACGCTAGATCATTCTTCATGCTCAAGAAGTGTGATGCGACTCTATATCTCCAGTTTCGCCAATCGCATCGTATCTTGTTACGCGAAAATGATTTATTGTGCTGGACCGTTTTGCACAGAGCTGTATAGGGGTTCAAGCTCAATGTTCCCGACGCAAGGCTGAAACGAATGCGAAACATTTGATCTTCGTGGGTTGGATTTCCTATCGAAACGAATAGGATGAAATGCACTTGCGTGTTATTTTTACCAGACTGAAAAAGAAAAATTTCTCACAGCTTAAGGCTGAAAGAAAGTAGTCAATAGAAATTTACCTATTTAAGCGTTGAACTTTCAATAACCACCCCTGAAACTGGTCCGAAAGATAGGCTCTCTCGCATATTTCGATGACTGACCCGAAGTAAACCATCAAGATCGAAATGATTAGTTTTTTGTCTTGTGTTTTCACTTGGCGTACAACCATAGGGGTGGAAACAAGTGTGTATGTGAGTGTGTTGTGTCTTTGGATATTCAGCACAACAGCTGTCGATCATCGTCGATGATGATCGTTGGCGATGGTGGTTCATAAAGAGAGACGGATGCGGTGGAAGTGCGATTGGGTTTGAGCGGTTGAGGCGAAAATCAGAGAAGCGTACAAAATACATTCTCCAAAAACATGGTATCCCGTACCGTACAAAAGATAGGCGATGGTTAGCCTAACGCACGTTTGCAGCAGCAGCATTAGTTCCTCTTTCACCTTTCGCTCCGAATAATGGATCGTCATAATATTCCGTTATCCGTGGAATTAATGTTGATCGACTGGATGTAGGATAAATGACGATCGTGTCTGTACGATCGATACATGCTCAAGTTGGTTTTGGTTGTTCTGGGTAGAGAGCGCTGTTGTGGCTGGACGATATCCATCCATGCACAGACCACAGGTTATTATAGCCTACAGTAAATGGGGTTTGTGTTTTCTTAACTAACTTCACACTGGCGGAGAATTGGAAAACTGAAGGAATTCAGTTATTTGAAGCTGTAGCAAATGTATGTCACAGCCGCCCAAGTCAGTTTTCCCATGTTTTGAAAAACATTGCACTTAACTAAATGCCTAAGTTTGTCATACTGCTGTTTGATTAAATTGATTCCGGTGTTTATTATTCAAAACACACCAGCGGTAGAAGAACTTGAGTATAATTCAAGACACCTTCCCCATCGATTCAGTAGAACAAGCAGTAATATTGCCGTCAATTTTACCTTTCTTTCACAGGTTTTCAGCACCACCGCGCACACCGATGGCCTACGGACTTCGAGTGCATTTACGACAGCAGACGAGTCCAATCTCGGCTTGAGGTTAGTGCCAGCGAGATGCGCCTTTCTATTTCCATTCCAAAAGCGTTTGTACAAAATATACACTAGAACTTGTTCAATAGAACAGGCTTTGAAGAAACCTGGGAGTGTGTGTTTTACGCCGACCCCTTATGTGCTGGATAGATCGTGGATCGGTTGTCGTCTAGTGTTCCTCGTTTTTCGTTTTATTTTTCGCTTATGCCACATGGCAGTATTTCACAGCACCGCCGCAACGAATCCCCTCTGTCTGAATGCAATTGCTGTTCTCTATTGCAACAGAAGCAACATATGCGGGAGGGGGAGGGGGGGCAAGGAGAGCGTAGAATGGCGCTCTACAGCAATGATCGGTCGGGCAGCCCTGTAAGCCAGTTGGAAAGCCGTTCGTTCCATGAGCGTCGCTTCACCACGCTACTACTGCGTGCTGCGCAACGTCCATAAAGCCAGTGGGGTAAAGTTCTCACGCTCGGATAAGAAGGAAATCATTAGAAAAAAAAAGTTTGCAAAGAGAAGGCGAACGAAAGGCGATGGTGGCGAATTGTAATTTATTTTATTGCTGGCAGCTATTTTGTTATTTTACGCTACTCAAAGTCCCGCCATTCGTGTCTCGCTGTTTCATTCGAATGCTCTTTGCGTTGTTCTCACCTACACCAAGTGATATTCATCCCCACCACCAATGTATTCTTTCAGAGCGGTTTCCACGAGGACGAGAATCACTATGACGACGCTTTCATTCAACAATAATACTTCAATTAAAACATGTCCCTTTTCCCCGATTCGCCAATGAGCACCCGATCCGCCAATGTGTTGTATTGCATGAGTAGTTGTGCAATCCTTTTTTTAGACTTACTATTCAGACATATGGCAGTTTTTACAAGCTTACCTGCGAACATTGTACAGGCATTGGAACGATCATAAACTGTTGCAACCTTTAGTTGAAGATAATTAATATTGGTTACTTTGCTGCACGTGCTCTGATTATAGCAAATGCATGCGATGGCCATTAATCGGTTGCAGTAACAGTATTCTAACTTCAATGCCCAATGTATGTTGTACATTGAACAATTGTTGAGTCTCGAATATCGTCTCCTTAAACCAATCGATGATGACTAATGCGATCTTTGAACCAGAACCTTTATCATTGTATCCCATCATGGAAAAAAACATTATTTAACCTTGAACCACGGCCAATACACTATCATCGAACTTCATTACTACACCACCCACCCACTATCCAGAGCGGGTAAGTGCATAGAGGCTTTACGACAAGTACCCGTTATCGGTTCTGGTTTGGGTTCGGCCGTCTCAGCTGCTGCATGGTCGAATGAGGTCAAACAGCTGTTTTGTTGTATGAATTGCGAAGGGAAAGGTACATTCAGTGTACCACACTGTCTGTTAGTAGACGAACGATGGAAAACCTGTTCCCAAATCTAGCCGTCGATCCTTGCGCTACATTCCATGCTACTCCACCGCTTGCTGAGAACAATGGTTTTATGGCGATTGTATTAGCGGACTAATACATGAACCTTTACTGCTTTTTTTGTTCAATTTATAAGCAGTTGATATGTTTATTTTCAAACAAAACTGATTTCCCCTTTTTAATTTGTGTTTTTGCTTTAGGAGGATTACCAATGCAATGGAAGGAAGGGAAACAAGTGCACCATCATCACTCCTATTGCCGGCCACTTCACCTCTGCTAGCTTCTTACAATTCTCCTGCGAAGAAAACAACCCACACAAATGGACCAACATCGCAGAGTCATGTTGCCCCCGGGACACCGGTGTCGCTTCGTCCAAAGGGCCACTATCGATCGTCTTCCCTCGAGAACAACCCATTCCATCCGCATATCGGTAAACCAATGGTCGGGCTCAACATTGCACAGGCCAGCTTCACCGGCACACTTAAATCTCGCCGAGAGCAAAAACGGATATCCGACTTCCTGAACAAACATTCGACGGGCCTCGGAACTGGCACTAGTGGGGCCAGCTCGCTAACGCTAGTCACTACAGCACGAGAGCCACAGTCGGAAAGCAGCTTACGGAAGGCTCACTTCGAGAATATTCGCGAGATTTTCGAGAAAAATAATAGCAAAAATGCCACAGCACAGCACCACAACCAGAAGTCGGGGAAAGTTACGGGCCATCAGGTCACCAGTACAGCAGCAGCCATGATGGCCGCTAATGTTGCAACGGCCAGCGAACTTGCCAGCAGTGGTGGGAGTGCCTCCTCACTAGGAATACCGATCGATGACAAACCACCAAAAATACAGGCTTGCAGTGGTATTCTAGGAAAGGTAAGTAATCAAGGCGGCCTGCCTTTATGTCATGACGTTGTAGTAACGATTCCATTGACTTTGTCCTTATCCTGTGCACGCATCTTTTAGGGCAAACAAGTGATCCGTCCGATTGCCTTCAAACCAGTTCCTTACAAATGTAACACACCAAATTACGGTGCCCCTATTGGTGGTCGCCTGACGGAGCTGAGCGATCGGTACGGATCAACACCGTCGCTCGGTCCTACGATGAGCCTGCAGTACAAATTCGGAAGCACTACAGATCTGCATCATCTGCAGCAGCAGAGCAGCAGCGGAAGCAATGGTGCAACACCGATCGCTTCCGTAGGGCAGTGCTCGAGCAACGGTGCGATGGGTGCATCCTTCGGCACGTTTGGTGGCAGTATGATGAGCAACAGTTACCACCAACATTATCCCCATCATTACAGTAGCTTAATGCGTAAAGGATCCTCGACTATACCGTTCAAGACATACGATAGTCTAGAGTCAATACTGAAGTTGCCGGATAGCATGATAGCGTCCTATCCAAATCCCAGCCACAGGTACGTTATAAAATTGTTTGACACCACGAGCTGTGCTTGATCATGCCCTCTCTCTCTCTCCCTTCCTCTCTCTCTCTTTCTATATTTCGCTCTCTTTCTATCTTTCTTTCTTCTAGCCTGTACAACCAGCAGGATGTCCTCGATATGGCACCATCACCATCGGACTCGGGAATATCCGAGCTAGAAGCGGCGCTGCGCGATCGTGATTCCGAGCTAGCCTACCTTCGACAAACAATGGAGCACAATGAACAAGTAATATTCAAAGTTCATCAGGTTGGTAGTGTGCTGCGTTAATGGAAGCATTTGGTTGTCAGAAACTTGTCGGTCAATGGAAAAAAAGCAGATAATATCGGTGTGCGTTTTAATATCTAACGGACTTTTTCTGGCCTAACCTTCTAACATAATTAATGAAAATACGGAAATTGTATTTCCCTTGCATTGAAAATATTTTCCTAAACTCAATAAACACTTGTTTTCTTCTTCACAGGACAAGGAAAAACACTGGGAGCAGGAACTAAACCGATTAAAAGCGATTCACGAAAGTCGTTTGAGAGCCGGTGCACAGAAGGTCCACAAACTCGAGCAACTCCTCATGATGCAGACGTTTCAGCTGCGACAGGATAAGAAGCGTCTGCAAGAGGATAACGCTCGACTACAAACAGGCATGACGCAAGCAAAAGATCAATCCGAACTGCATAAATCTGAGCTTGAGCAGGTCCAAATCAGTGCAAAAGAGCTCAAGGACCAAAACGGAGATTTGTTAGATGAAATTCAGATGTTACGACGGATAATAAGCGACCTGAAGGAGCGCCTCGAGGAAAGCGAGTGGAATCTCTGCCAGAAAAACGGGGAGATAGCATTGATGAAAAGTCAGCTGAAGGACGCACAGGTAAGCAATTATAGTTGTAATGTTTAAAGTTATCTTGTAAATTATATGAGCTTGTACTATTCTATCTCTGACCGCATTGCAGGCAGAAATATCGTCGAAGGATCAAGAAATGGTGCAGTTGAAAGCCGACATGAAGCTGCAAAATTATGATGACATCAGTTTCAAGAAGTCTGAGGTATAATGATGATCTCTCTTTGCAAACATATCGTGAAGCAACACAATCGTAATGTTGGCACCTTTTTCTTACAGATAAAGAAGGAGCTTGATTTTGATCTGGAAATTTCACAACTAAATCGCATTGTCATCTTCAAGGACCAGATCATCGTGCTTATGAACAATGAAATACAGAAGTTACGCAAGGAACTGTCTGACATTTCGATACTGCGAGGCTATGAAGGTGCACCGACCGGCCGTTACGCGCGTTACAAGAAGAAGCTCGAGCTAGTTGCACAAAAGTTTGAAGAGTCTGAGCTCCGCAACGATAATAACAATAACAATCAGATTACGAATAGCAATAGCGGCAGCAAAAAACCAACAGAGTCTCCATGTGCAGAAAAGCCCGATAAAAAAGCGGCTTCGCCGTCGGCATTGATGATCTCGAGCAGCGAAATCATAAAGAATTATTTCAATAGCAAGCTTGAAATAGATAAAAAGCTGTTCCTGAGCTCGCAGATCTGTAACTACTCCGACGAGGACAAGTCAAACATTATCGATGCGTATGGCAGTGGCAAACCGGTCGATATCACTGATATCACACTCGATTTGAGCAGCCTGCTACCAAGCGCTCTAACCGAGACAACAAAAAACCCAGGGGACGATGATGCACCAGTTATTACTGATAGCTACAATCATCACAGCTCATCCGATGATGATTACAAATCCATGACACCTATGCAAGATGAGCAAGATCAAGAAGATGTGGACGAAAAAGATTCGCCTGGTACTGCCAAATCCGTCGAAAAGCCGGGCGTGCCGGAAGCAAAACGGCAGCACGAGAATGATAACGAACTGGAACGACTAAATCGTGAGCTAGCATCTTGCCGGGAATGCTTTGAACAGGAAAGGACGAAATGGGCGGACGAAAAGGAAAAGGTACTGATCTATCAACGCCAGTTGCAGAAAAATTATGTCGAAATGTGTAAGCGCACACAGCAACTAGAAGAGCAGCTCAAGACGATGCGGATGGGACAAGATCATGGCTCTAGTCGTAGCTAGAGCACACGTAGACAATTGTACCACGCCTATACCACGGCGAGTACGGCTATACCGTAGGATTCTAAATGAATGTAAACTTAAAGCGTGTGTCTTATTTGCCCTTTACTCTTGCCACTTATCTGTCGCCCTGTATGGATTCTAATTTTAAGTTTGTTAAAAAAATATGTTCAATGCACAAGAAAGTGTATTAGTTACAATTACATACAACACTTTAAGGTGGTTTAAGTGATAGACAACATTTTTATGTTTTCTAGCGTCCAATCATTAGTAATGCAAAATATGATTCTCAATCAACACAACAGCGGTTGGCGCCTTTAGAACAATATCGTAGTGAGCACAATCACAAGCAATGTTTTTATCTCTGCAGTTTTGAATGTATTTTTTCCACCTCATTCACCCTTTCACTTTGAAATTTTCAACGAAACAGCGGTAATCCCGCGACAACATTCGTTTCAAAGCTCAGATGATCCTCTCCTCGAACGATCTTGAAGAATCCGCCATCTCCCCACTGTGCTCCCCAGGAGTTGGCGCACAGCCAGTACTTAACGTTATTCTCCACACCCCAGCCCATTACTTTCACCGAATGCGTTCCGACGCGCACACCGAAAGTGTGTCGATAAACACCGCTGTTGTACTGCACAAAGTCCGTGTACATGGTGAAGGTTGCCTGAGCCGGTCCAAAGTTGTACACTTCGTACATGATGCGTTCCTCGTCCTTTGGCACGGTATAGGCCACACGACCGTAATGCTTATCCTCAGCGTACGTTACATTGTAACCCGGTTGACAAAAGCGCAAACAACGTGGGGCATCATCAGCATCGCCAGACTTTTTGCAAACATCGAACGGATACGATTGGCAGCCTTCGTGAGACCCAAATGCTCCGCCGCTAGTAATACCGTTCTCGATCCAATAGTTCCAGACGGCACTCGGCACACCACCGTCACATCCGAATCCACATCGATGACAACAGGAGACCACATCGTAAGCTCCAAAGTTGAACTGTTCCTTTCCCTCGGAGTGCACGCACCAGCGATCGGTCATGGTAGAAACCGCTGCCACAGCGTAGCTCGAGTCGCAACATCCCTGATTGCGCACCACATTCATGCTTGGACAGTACGCCCACTTTTGACGTGCGTCAAACGACGTCGGTAGAGGTTGCTCGTCCTTCTTCAGCACGAAACCCAGCGGCAGTTGAAAGTGCATCGATTCGTCAGACAGCACTCCCGTACGATATTGATCATTGCGTTTCGGATTGATTCCAGCTTTCCAGGTGGTACTGCGGTTATTAATTGCTTCGACAAATGCAGTCTGCGACGTAAGCACATTGCCGTATCCAGTGCGGAAATATTCTGGGGCAAAAGTGTTTGCTCCGGCAAAACGCGACCGATAAGATGCGTTATCACGGTAGTAGTTTTGGGGTTGAGTATCCTCTCCACTGGTTTTCACGAACAATTTCAATCCAAGATTGTTCTCCGCACTGCCTGTCCCAAGAGCGCCCTGAAGGCACAACAGCCCGAAGATGGCTATCAATGATCTAGATCCCATATTGATTGCTATAGCTTAGTTCCTACAGCTATACCACCACTAGACTGTGTCATTCCGTAATGGATGGATTCCTTTTAAATACCCCCTCCGGATCGTTATCAATGTTGCAATCATGCTAACAGATGAAAGGTGAACGCTCGGAACATAGATTTGTTTACTAGCCGTCTAGTACATGGTCTCATCACGAAGCGTTAATAAACTCTGTTGAAATTGTGCTCATTTCAGTTACAACATTCCATGCCGATTGACAATAAATAAGTCAACCAAATGTTTCAACTAAGAAAAATCCTTCATCCGTTTCGCCTATATGTGTTTATTCTTATGCATGTTATAATTATAAGAAGCGATTTGTCTTATGGATCTGCAAACGCCGGATGTAGTTTAATTATCATCCTCCTCCCCCCTCTTATCTTATTTCCTCGTAACAAGTCCTACTATGTGGTAAAATTATGTCTAGTAAGTCTATATGAGGCCGGCATGACCGCGTGAATCGTTAACACAAAGCATATTTTTCTTACTGCTTTATTTGTTAAACGATTATCCACTGATTTTGTCTGCTTCAATAAAAAATTTCGAATGACCTATATGTTTTGAGTCATCGCCATTTCTCTTCATGACGCATCCATCCACCTAGAGGAGATAAAGTTGCCTTCTTATCTAATATAAGCTTCATTCTCTTAGTGCTACGATCGGCCACATCCGGGCTGAATTTCCTTTTCAGTTCTGGAAGTTTTCCAAAACTTTCCACACGACCCCAGATAAATTTAATCCTTGTCTCACGCTCTCCGCCGCTCCCCGCTGGAAGGACAATCGCATCCACCCTGTTACGTATGTCTTGGGCTAAGGCGATCGCTTGCCTACAACTAATACTTTCCGGGCGGTCCAGGATGCGTTCGCGAATGTGATCGATTTCGTTTAGCAGAAAACCGGTCGGGTCGTCAGGTAGACATACCTTGCAGCCTGGTTTCCGTGACTGTGGGTCACGTTTATTAACTGTGTTCAATGTGTTTGTTCCACTTGTGGTACCAGAACTATTAGTACGACGCTTCCTGGCAGGTTCCTTACGGACCGCTCTCGGTTCCGGGTTCTGATTTTGTCTAGTTTTCGAACCAGACGTCAGAGGTGATTTCTTCAAAACGAATGGAGTAGGCGCTTTAAAGTCATGCGGCTGCAAGCGTTTGTCGAATCGTGTAACAGGTCTCGCTGGCCCAACCCTCACCCTTTCTCCTGGCGAGGCATTTCGATCCATCAACGGATTTGGAGCTGTTTTAGGACGTTCAGCAATTTTACTAGGCAATGAACATTGTGCCGATGCGTCGGCGGATTTCAAAAGATACGCCTGCAAAAATGTCGCATTAGTTGCGTTATGTTCATTCTACATGTTATATTTTAGCTATACAAACACTTACCATACGACAGGGACTGTCTCGGAAAAAGTCACGAAAAATTTTGGCTCCCACGTTTGCAGCCATTTTCAGTAGACGACACCTAGAAAATGAATGAGATTTGATAACAAAGGATTTAAAACAGGTATGCTGCGACCATTCATTCATTTTGTTTATTTTTAGCCAATGGTTACTTGATCGCATGTTTGAGCTAAAAACCCCCAAGCTCAAGTTCCTGAGTTCAACAAATCTGAAAATGATTTACCTTTATTCGTCTGAATTTGGATCAGGCAGGTATGTATCCGCAGGATTCAAGCTTGGAAGCTGTTCAATTTTGCTCTGCGGGGGTTTGATCTTTATATACGAGCTTTCTGCATTGTATACCATCAAATCGCATGCAACCGACTCCGTAATCGTATGGTGTGCGAGTTGCATAACCACCAGGGCGTTAACAATCGCCCATACTCACAATTTCGGCAAAATAAGTAACGGTGGGGCAGCCCGGTGGTCTAATGGATGACGCGCCGGCTGCTGTAAAGGCCGGATGCATCCAATTAATCACAAACAAATTTTCAGGTCATCTAATACAATGGTCTCAAACCTTTGATCCGAAGACCACTTGCGTAAGATATAATTTTTGAAAGAAAAACTGCTTAAAATATTTGACTAAAAGGTTTTCGCAAGAAAGAATGAAAAAATGTCCAAAATGCATAAATTTACATACTTGCAACCCTCTATTCGAAGCGCTATAAAAAATCAATTTTGCACCACCAGGAACGACTTCATTCATTCTGAATTGAAAAAGGAATGCACCCTTCGTATGTGTCGGTATATTGATTTGAAATTGTTCCAGATATTGTTTTAATAAAAAAAACTAATAAATGTTCTAATTCATAAAGTACATTTTTAGAATACATACATAAACTTTGTGTTATTTAATCAGTAGTGGATAAACATATTTTTCCGCTTTCTCTGCGTTGGATATTGAGAACGCCTATGCCATATGCAATCCGCAGCACGCATGGATCAAACCAGCGCCACCTACTTTTGACCATAGCGAAGTATACAAATTAGCGGGTCCAATGAATTAATCTGACCGACAGAGACCAGTACATGAATTAAAATGAGTTCCTGGAATAATGTTATACATCGCTAACGAAGCTCTGCGACTGGCAGTGAC
>KB688469.1:0-13909 GCA_000349165.1 Anopheles christyi
TGTGTTAGTCGGCCATAGTTTTCGCCACAGGATACATTTCATAATTGTGAAAGTTATTGAAATTTATTGAAGTTTGTCTTATTAACATAAATATGCCCGCCCAATGCCGGTTCGGTTACGGACTTTTCAGCAACTCGCCCCACTTTCATTTCCAGCAGTGTGTGTGCGTGTACTCCTCTCGCCCACGTAGTAGAGAGAGAGAGAGAGAGAGTTTTCGTTGGTATTGGCTGTATTGGGTATGGGAACGTCTGGTGGTTAAATCTAATTTAAACTCTCCAGCACAACGGACAGAATATGATCCTTCAAATATGCTAACCCGTAGGTGGTGGGAAACACATACCAACTCCGGCCAGATATGGTTGATCCCTGTGGGACTCGGTGGCGAACTCGAAGCTTCACCGTCCGAAGTGTTGTACCGAAATGGACTAACACTTTGGAATGGCCGTTTTGGGGGGACCAGTTGGAATATGGTAATTAGTCATTGTTGGATGGTGTTGAAGCGACGCAAACTTCAGCTTCCGCTTCCAGGACTACCACTCGTTGCGCTATGGAGTAAGCAGTAGCTGAAAATGGAGTTTTTTGTTTGGTTGGCCGAAAAAAAAAAATTGTCGAAATGAAACAGGGTGATTATATTTGAGGGGAGGCAAGAATTTTCCAACAGAATTGCCATGTTTTCTCTCGATGGTTGGAGATGTATTGAAGAAGCTATTGCTATTTCAGCAATCATGATGCTATCCTGACCGCACTGCCAAGGCACCTGCACCACCTGGAAGACTTTTTTGAAGCATTCTCTCCAGAGCCGAACATAATGGACACTTCCGGAAAAGCGGACCTACTCATAGCGAATCGTTGAAATCGGCTTAAAAAGTTAAAAAACAGGACCGAAAACAATTGGCCAAAAGATGGACAGGAGTAGTAGCGGAATGTATTTTCAATGCTGATCGTGTTCTACTACCGCCCTGCATCTGTATGTAGGAGGCCAGGGACATAGAATTTCTACCCACGTCGGTGGATGCGCGATATCTGGAAAAGTTTGCGGTTATTGTTATTATTTTTGCCATTTATTGATCGCTTTGGATAATTATGCAGACACTCGTATTTGGAGCTGGTTCGAAACACTTCACAGTGTAGCAAGTAGAAAGGTTAGCACACTCTCTGTCACGCTTTTGAGTGCTGTCAAAAATGGAGTGGCCATAATTCCTGGGGCAAAAATAATAATAACAATAACCGCGCTTCATCCACAACACTTCCACAAAACGGCCATGGTTTTGTGGGCACTTTCAAGGGTTGTGTCAGTGCCACTTTTTGGTGAAAAGTTTTATAATCACTTCCGTCATTGAAAATGACGATGAATTGAGACAACATAGAGCGTGGTTGGAAATTTTGAGTTTGAGGCGAAAAACTGCTGTTGAGCGTAGAAACAATCACTCATTGCTGTTGAAATTATCCCGAAGTGTATTTGGTGCTGGTTTGAAGTGTTCGGTGGAATTGTAAATAGCAAAAGACTTTTCCAGCGAATGGTTTGGATTTTGGAATGGATTTAGCTAGAATAATAAAAAGAAAGTAAGTTTGAGCCTCAGAGCATTTTAATTCCACGCTATGGATTAAGTGTCTGGAGAGTCTGTATACACTTTGGAGGGTTTTTAATTAACAAAGTTGTTACAATTACAACGTGGTTGTTGGGAAGCAGCTGATGGTTGGATGGAAGTTTGACGTCACTGGTGACACATTCGCAAATGAAACTGTTTCTGTAAAACTTGACAGATGATTGATGTAAGATTATAAGGAGCTTTACTGAAAAGTCTCAGCTATTTTAGTTAAACAGTGATGCAAATAACTGACATTGAAATATTGAGGATTTAAAGTAAAACAGATCTTTTTGGTGAAAAGCTGCCTAGAATCTTTCCCGTATGGTTTTAGGCGGTTTTTTTTATTATTGAAACGGACGTGTAAGTACCAGCACGATCTAACTTTTTTACAAAAGCAATCAAACATGACAGGGTTTATCCTCGCTGACACAACAGTAAGCCTTGTCCGGGGACATCGCCAAAATTGCCAACCGAAAATTCTTGTATTATGGTTAATATTTTCCCTCTCAACAAAAAACGGGGTAAAGGGGGAGAAACTAACGGTTAGCATCATTAAAATGAGTTGATTCGCCCACCCTCTCCCCTTGCTACGTTACGCTGATATGGACTGATAATCGAAAATGTTGTTTGTCTGACAGATCACACGAGAGCGCACATAGGATGGTACCATCGGGTGGGGATGTGGTTGGTCGTACGAAATTTGACGCCTCTATGTGACGATCGTCTCAAAACAGTCCTGCAGCGTTGGTCCAAATTTAAGTTACCAAGGTGTCGAAAACTGTGTTATGTAAAGCTTTTTCTTCACTTACATGACCGGCATAAGGGCCCGAGTTTCGTTCAGCACAAACAGCACGCATCACATATGCTTCCCTTCCCTTATCGTTCCGTACCTTCCTGCTCTCCCGGCAGGTGGTCGATTTTATGACGTTTCACTTTTCCAAGGCACAGGGTTTTTAAGGCAAATATGTTTTTCCATAAATTGTTGTGTATGATAACAACGCTATGAAGTAGCCCCGACTCGAAGGAAACAGATCAAACCACACGAATTGCTGTCCGTCCACTCTGCTGATGCCAAGTTGGATGCACGAGTTTGATTAAGTTTTACCGAAATTGTTATTATACTGCTGCGTGCGTGTCTTCATATTTGTACCGCTCAGCTATCCACCAAGCCCAAACAGGGCGAAAACTAAATGTTGGAAGAGTATGAACCGGTCCTCGGCTTGCCAACGAGTTTGGTATAATAAAATGTACCACTTGATAGTTGTTGCTGCAACTGCCTTGTCACAGGGCGGACGGTTTTGCGGTGTGATGGGTTTCTTGCCTCTCTGTGGCCAAACTCTCGGGGACACCTTTTGATGAGGTTTCTCACAAAAACCGTACCATTTTACCCGTGACAACTGTGTACCTACCGTGCAGGCTTTGCTTCCCACCATCAGCAGCACGTACAGAAATGGTTGGAAGAATTCCAGCAACTTTAGCAAAAGGGCCGGTGGTAATGCGTGCGACCGTTGCTGGGTGTAGAAAATCTTTGATAATATACAAATATTTGCCAGAAAACTTTGGTGACTGCCTCGGGAAAATATTTGTGCTATTCTTGTGCGGTGGTCATGCGTGCTGCGAAGGACAAACTGGGCCTCGCTTCGTAGGTGCGAGAGTGGACTTGCTCTTCTGGGAGGGATGTTTTAGTTGATTTACGCGAACGCCACTGGGTGAGGGACTAGTAATACCTTACCGGCAGTCTATGACCGATGTGGCTTAGCAACACTGGGATGCGTTTTGCGTGTGGATGGTTTGCGCTTGTTTTTTTTAATCCTTCATCAAGGGAATGTCTGACGTGTCTACGCAATTGTTCTTCCTGCCCGAGCGCTTGTCTGCCTTCCGGTTGTAAATGTTTGAAATAACTGCCGGGCTGCTTAAAGTGGGAAGGTACCGCACCCGTTCCGTCTGATGGCCTGAAGGAGTTAAAGTTTTGAAACGAGTTTTGTACGGTGCCGTAGGTATGTTTTCTTTTAATCTCACCACAACGGTAAACAATGAATGGATGGATGGGTATGTGTTTTTTTTCTTCTCCTGCAAAAGTACACACCGGACGAGCTTATTGGATAGAGTGGTTAAGTGAAAGGGGTATGGTAAATATAGTAGAGCGTTTTGTAGTACGGTAATTAATTAATTTAAAAGCTAGGGAAAGGAAAACAGTCGTGTTTTCTGCGTTGCTACAGCATGGAAAACATTAATTTTATTAAACATCCAATTAATGTACCAGCTTGCACAAGAGCTTATGAGTGTATGGTTAATATAAAAATAACATAAAGATCATTGGTGCAGGATTGATCATGTGGTGTGGCTGTTAAATTTCATGCCCGTCTCGTGTTAAAATTTAGCTTGAACGCCGGACGCCTATTCAGGCTGGTTTCTTCTACTGTCCGAGAAGATAAAGATGTCTTGGTTTTAAAGTTACGTTTACGATACATTATTAAACAACACAAACGTTTCTATACAGTGTGCATCTAATTAGAATAATCAAAGATTTTTACGAGCATCGATGTGCGTTGAACCGTTATAGCTGTGGTTTTTAAGTTCGTAAGAACGGACCATCGGTAAAGTCTTAGGTAAAGTGCCGTGCTAGAATGAAGATTTTAATATCTTCTTCCTGTGCAACCCCAGTTTGGTGGTCGACCAGCAAACCACATCAAACAGAACCCATCGCAGTGCTGGGATGATGTGTAAGCGTATGGATAAGAAAGTTACCAAAATCGGATTTAATAAGTTAGCTGCAGGACACACACACCTTGAAGGGGAAATACCAGTGGTAAGAGGTAATAGGAAAGAGTTAACGTAGAAAATTGGCACTTGTGGCTCGTTGACATGGTGAATAGTTTTGCGGGACTGTATGACTTCGTTCCGAACCCGTAAGAATTTCCTCGAGCTGTCCCATCGGCTCCAGGATCTGTTACCGGTTGTGGTTTTGCGGGTTCGGCCAAGATGAAGACGGAGTGGAAGGAAATGCTCAACTTTTCCATGCCCCCGGCTAGCCCATCGAGCACATCCTCCCCCTGTCCCAGAGGAGCGCGGGCTGGTCAGTTTCGCTTTTGTGTAATTAATTACAGCTTTTTATTGGGTACCGAAAGCAAATGCCCTCGGCCCGCTCCTCAATGGAAACTTATTTATTGGAGAATTAATTAAAACGCCAACTTTTTTGCTGCTGGTGTGGAAGAAGCAAAGTGTCTTGTGAAAATTGATACGGGCGCTGAAGGAGATGAGTACGTCCATTCGTGTGGCGAAAGGGAACGAAGATGGAAGGAGAGTGAATCGAAATGATCCATCCTGATCGACGCACGGCTTCAGTAAGCACAAAGATGAAAATCTTAGGAAAACGTGCTGCAAAAACATGCTGTAAGTGGTATTAATGTTTACTGTGGTGCATTACATTTTGCGCCTGAAAGGTATGCAATCGAGTGTAACTTGCATCGGTAAGAGGTTTAATGATGCATAGCAACAGCTTCAAAGAACATTTGGAAATGAAGCGCAAATAAATTGTACAGTAGATGCAGTACATAATTTTCGCTGAGATATTTGAAGGTTCGCGTACTCATGTAAAAAGTAAACTTTTTTGTTTTCTTTCGGCGAAACAATCTACAATACAAATCGCTCCTAGTTTGTGCAGTACAACGAACTGGTTTCGCATTGTATGTCTGTCTCTTTGCCACTTTGCCAACGTGCTCCGTACCTTAAGCTCGGTCTTTTTCATTAGCGCTATCAAGTTGTGCGAGTTTTGTTAATTCCTCTGTAGATGATGATTTTAAGACAGCGACTATCCGGGGCCGGAACCGGGAACCGCAAAGCACAGATAAGCGTAGCGAAGGCAAACCAGCAAATAGCAAATAGTAACGACAAAGCAACAGCAACAAAGATGTTCCAAGTTCGTTGCAACGGTAATGAAAAAGTTGTTCGCTTTAGTGTTTCGGATCGCTGTTGCCTGTTGGGTTAATTAATCAGGACCTTGCGGTAAGTAGAAAAATGAGATGGGTTTTTACTACTCGCAGTGTTCGTTTCCTCTCTGGTGGGCGCAGTTTCGCTTGTCTTGGGTTGCTGCATGGAACAAATGCCATTACGGAGTGTGTAGGGTTTGCATCGCTGTGCATCGGAAACAGCGGTACACTTTGTGAAACGATGCAATAGATCCTTGTTTGCGCTCATCATTACGCCACGATCAGGATAATTAAAATATTTCAATTGTTACGCGAGCAGAAGAGAAGCGATAGCAGCAAACACGAACGGTACAGCGTTTGTAAAATAGTGGTGGTTTTGCATTTATACTATCAGAATGTCTAAACAAAAAGAGTGTAGTTTTTAATATTTTTATTTATACCTTTCGGCAGTGCAATTACTCTAAAAGCGCTTTAATTGCTAATGCCACAACATTCCAGACCTAAAACGGAGTCTCGTGATGAGCATAACGGTTGCACTATCAATTAATGTAATGAGCACTTTGCATAATGTCACATAACCAAACGCACACACTGTTGCTGAGGCCGTGGACGCCATAACTGAGGTACGTGCTGGGAGCTTGCGCTGCTGTGTATATAGGATCGTTTCTCCTTTATCGACACACCCACAGGAAGGACGTATGACTGCGACTCCAATTATACCTTCGAAAATCTTTAGACTTTCCTGGGAGAGCTGAGAACAGGGCAAGAGGCTAGGGGACACCCTCTTTGGATTAAATCACCGCAACGGGACCATTTCGGCACAAGATCCGAACACTCTTTATGCGAGAGTCAACCAGAAGCTTCCAGTGGAGCATTTTAATTCGTATAATTATTTTAATTTTTATTTCACTCACACTGAGCGACGTGTTCGGCGTTTGCCAGGATGCTGGTGGCCTATGATTGCTTACCTGTACTGCAATAAAACTGTCTGTTGCTGCTAACCGTCCCAGGCGGACATTTTAGCTCATCATAATTTATAATGATTGCTAGCAGCAGCTGGTTAAAGTGACTGTCTACTAGCTATACGTGTTTAGATGTCTTTTCATGAATCAATCGGCACAAAAAAAAATGGCCATGGCATTTTTTTAAGGTACGGAACCCAGGGAGATGACTGATAAAAGTCGCGATGCTAATGAAGTACGTTTCGTGCATTTATTTGTTTGTTTGGAAGCTAAACGTTTCCCCCGAGGGCGATTGAATGAACGATGGAACCTTACAAACTTTCTTCCGTTACACAATGACTGTAGCAGAACGAGACACAAACAAAACACAGGTTTTAATTCTTTAAAGACAGCTTTTTGTACTTTGTTTTTTTAGTGCGTACATTTCTCCCCTTATCGAAAAGGTTAATATGGCAGTTTGACTCGTGTCTTTTTGTGTTGTTGTTTTCCCTTTTCGTATAAAAAGCTGGCCCCCAATCGGAATTGTCGATTTCCCTTAGCGGAGATAGAACTGTGTTGCTTCTCGCTGGACTGCGCATAAAGTTCTGACAGCTTGCAATTTCGAACCCGAAGTCTAATTAGGATGAGCATCCGTGGACAGTGGAGATAGAAATCAGCACGAAGGGTATGGCGTTAGAACAAAAACTGCAAAAAAAAACTCTTACAGATGGGAGAACGAATGATGGGAAAGCTAAAGTAAAATCGGAAAAACACAAAAAGGAAAAAAAAATACCCGCCGGTAGAACAAATCGCAGTAATTAACATTCAGGCAAGCGATCGAGCGGGGAGCGGTAAATTAGATAAACTGGCCACCGGTGGTAGTGAATTTTTATGGAAGCAAAGCTTCGAGAACCCGGGGGCTGAAATCTTACATCCCCGATAAGCGTGTACCATGAAGCAGCCCTACCAGGCTTCTCCATTAGTCGTGCGCGTGAATGACCGGACGCCTCCATCGTGGACGCATGGTAAAACGCACCAAAAACCATCGTCGAGCGAAATGTAGCGGGCCCGTGGGATAATTCGAAACGAGCGATTTACGACATGACAACCGTACCGATAAGCGGTCGTCGCTAAAGGTAAAGACGGAACGATAATTCGAATTGTTTCACCTGTGTTTCGCTGGAAATGGGAACGATTTTCCTCGCAATAGTCATTTACAATCAGTCTTATCGAATGGTTGCGGGGTAGGGAAGGTATGAGCTGTAAAAGAAGGCACGTGATAAGAAAAGAACGTTAAAGAAAACAAACGCTTCAGCCTTGCAGCGGGATGATTTAAACCGAACGCTTCACCGGAGGCGAGACCGACCGCTGTATTTATGAATTTAATTATCGGGTAGGCTTCGATGGGCAGCATCTTACACGCGCAATAACGGTGAAAGTGCTTTCGAGCATCTCCTAATGGATGCTTCTATGACTTTGTCTAGGTCCCGCAGGTGTGTGTGTGTTGGATAATGAGTGTTAAATTTACAGTCCATTTTATCGTACCGAACGGAGCCGGGAGGGATTAAATTTGTTACGCTTTTTAGGTCGGTCTTTTTTTCTCGCTCATCCAACACCATTCACTCTGGTTTGAATACTCGTAAATACGTCTTCCGGAAAGAAAAACGGAACGAAAATGGCCTCGGGAGAATGGTTTCGGTAGGTTGTGCTGGTTTGATTGAATTTAATTGTGTCAAATAGAGAGCGTAATGTGTTTATTGGGAAGAAAGTTGAATTATGATCACGGTAACGGCAAGGTAACAATCGATTGGTTGAACGACAATCGGCGATGTAAAAAAAAGGGGGATTATATATAGATTGCAGCAAACGGGGGAACCGTATTTCGAACGTACGCCGGTCGCCTCCGGTTCTGAGCGTTTTTATTTTCTATTCCCGTTTTCCCGTTGGGGATTAGATGGTTGCTTGCGAGCAGAGACATACAGACACAAAACCTTCGTATTCTCTCGAGAGATAAAGCTAGCACGAGCGATGTCCCAACGTTGAGAGGACAGGTTTGCGTGTCAGTTTTTATTCGTGCAATCGTTTTCGGGCACCAGCGTATTGCCTTCCCAAGTGAGTCGCTTTTCAACGTTCGCTTCCGGGTTTGGGGCAGGACAGGAAAATTGTGAAATCATATTTCCATCATAATCGAATTAATTACTGTGCCCGAGCAGGGAAGTAGACCGAGGTACGAGATTTCCGTCTTCTGTGCGATTCCCCAGAGCGAGGCATTGTGTACGGAGCGGTGAATGTGAATTTAAAATGTAATGCAATTAATTTAATGTGTAAAGGACATTGATTTTTTACACATTCTATTGCTCGCTTCTCGGGCGAGGTGGTTAAGTGCAATTCAGAGTGCTTCGCTCGAATTGGATTACAATACCTAGAATGAGCCGGTAGAACAAGGAGCTTAAGATTGGTCAATGGTTTTTCTACCCCAACCAAACCCGCACCCACGATCGAATGAAGCGGTGTCGATTTTACATTATGTTATCGCGCGTAAAGCTTCACTTTCCAGCAAAATCCACCCATTCAAAGTTGCGTGTGTGACGGTAGGGCCGCCGCCTTTGTCCCGGAACATACGGTTCACACTATGGCACTGGTATTGCTAAATCAATGGTACAACGAGCCAGACCCAGCGCCAAATCGGACAGACGGTTCGTTTTCCGTGAAATCCGACCACCTGTCGGTAGCGCGACTCGTGTTCGCGTGTGCTTTGCCGTAAAATGGCGTGCGAACCGTCCGTTAAAACGCTTAAAGTATTAAGGAATTAATTATCTCCCGTCCCGGTACTTCCGACGGTTCGGGCATCACGTTACGAGTGTGATTGCAGGATTGCGAAAGAATCCTTTCGAAATAGTACGTCGTTGAAGGGGAGACGTGGGCAGTGATCCGGGCACCACGGATGTCGTGGTTGTGAGAATCAATTTGTGCAAATACTCACGGCTAAGGGAATCCCGACGGAAAGAGGGACGAGAAGGATTGATTTCGAGCCGCGGACAAAATGGCACGTGTTGCAACACGGCAGGATAATCAGCCGAACACGCAGCTGTATGAATGGCCGCTAGGGTGGTATGGATGGCCTTCAATCAAACAGGATTGGGCGGGAGTGTTGGCAGCACGGTTGGACACGGTTGCGTTGAGCGTTTTTGATGAAATTTCCAATCAAACCTGTTTATTTGACGAGATGAAATTGAATTGACAGAGTGGCATTTAGTGGTGCTGCTTTGGATACCAGCTTTCTGTGGGCTGTTTTGAATGGAGTTTGATTGGTTGCCTTCCCAGTCCTGCCATCGGTTTTGTTTTTGGTAGGACTATGACAGACCAACCAGTGAATCGATGACAGCCAGATAGCGTGAAACAAAATTGTATATATTTGTAGAAAGCACGAAAAAGCCATGCCATGAGGAAATTAATGTGTCGAAAACAGGCAAACGATGTTAAACGTCACATTTTTGCTGTTGGGCTAAGTTTATTAAGTTTAACAAACGATTATGAAAAAGGTTAATTAACTTTCACCTCTCAAGAAACGCGCTCGGTTTTCTTTGCAGCGCTGTGTCAAAATTTACAACATCGAAATACTCCCTTTATCTTACCTGTACCGACTGTGAACTTTAGGGTTGTCGTGACGAGCGGGCTTGCTGTCAAAATTCGCACTCACCCACCATGGTGCACTAAAATGTATTCTTAATTCGTCACAGCTAAGTTCACCAACCGAGCGGGGGGAAAGTTTTCCTTTAGTAAGAACTACATCGTGGTTGGGAAAAGCGACACAAGAAAGAGAACGCTTCCGCAGGGTAAGCCCTCGTAACGCTAACGGTATTCAATTACATTGGAATGTAATTAAAAGTTGTGCTCGTTCACCACGGGTGTGTGTTTGTGTCTGGGTGGTGGATTCGCGAGCTGTTTCGTCCGTAGACCATCCGTCTGTCAGCGGAACACTTGATGGTGTGATCTGGGTGTGAGCGATCAGCATGAGATCGGTGCGAAGCGTTCCTTATGTTGCAAAAGTGTTTTCATTTGCATTTACATTTTCTTCCGTCGTGCGAGTCAGCTGCTGGATCAAACTTACCGTGTCACATAAGAAACTTGAGCTAAGTAACTTACCAATGTAGTCTGGGTGGTTTGTGCACTTGTTCGCATCACATTGGTGACATGGTGACTTTATTGGCATTCACACGGGCAACAGGTACAGCATCGAGTGCAGAGCAGTAGCATTAGTTTATGGATTCCACTCTTCACCCGACCCAGATAACACGGGGCCACGAAAGCAACATTGTACGTGTAAAAGGAGAACCGGCTAACCTGAATGTTATCTTTTGCTTTCTTGCACCTTACAGGGATTGCCAGCGGACAGCGACAGGATCAGGAAGACCCGTGTAAAACAAAATCGAAGGTGGTCAGCGATGTGACGTACTGCGATCGATATTGGGAGTGTATCAACAGTCAGCCGGAACTGTACGACTGCCCGAACGGGCTGGTGTTTGCCGGCAAGCATCGGGGCGTCACTGAGGGCTGTGATTATCCGTGGCGGTCCAACTACTGCGAAGGAAAGCAACTGGCAAGTAAGTAGGCGTGAAAAAGGATGAGAAAGATGTGTAGATTGCATACCTTTAGGCGTTTTTATATGCTTGTGTTTTGTAGATTTACGAATATGTGCAATATGATTAAATTGAAAAAAAGTGTTGAATCCACAATATGAAATATGCTTTAGGCAATGCGCACTACTCAAACGTATCTGTTTTTGATTCAAAAGCACAAAACTGGACCAGGTTTTACCGTGCAAGGTACTTCCAAGCCGATGTACTAGGAAAAATGGCACCATTTTGTTAGCAGACGATACGGAAGAAAGAGCTTACGAACAACTTTGGAACAATCTTTTCTTTGAAGTACGAACTGCGCTAAGCGAGTCGAATGTAGTATGTATGGTTTAAGAGCATTGTCCCGTAAAAACATCAAAACCTAACGCAAATGGAAGGAAAGGTGAAGCAGAACGAAAAAAAAAACACATTTACTCTCCACAGCTCTTGAAACTGAAACAAAGTTTGCCGGTGCATTTTCCGCAAATTAACCCAATTCGTCAACATTATGCAGCTCGGCAACGGTAACATGAAGCCCGTGTTCCTAGCAACGCCGAATTAGCAACTCCATCAAAGGGTGGGGGTTCAGTGCTCTTCTGTTTCAGGGACCGTTCATTTATCGGTATAGCTGTCGAAGTGATGATGAGGGGATGGAGAAGGGGGAGCTATGCTTTTGTACCTTCAGTGCTTCGGTACTGTACACTCCAAATGCATCAAAGCAAGCACTGTTCCTCTTAAGGTGAGACTGGACGTTGAAAAGGGGTCGAGTCCAAAACTTAATCGAGCTCGTTTTTTGATAGTCTTTGTTCAATTGCGCGCGCGTCTTTTTCGAGTGTAGGGTCAAAGCAACAGGGGGTGTACACACAAACGCATCCATCGGTGTTCCCATTGGTGGGAGGGTACGGCATGGGTTTTTTTTTTCGCAATGTGCAACAAAATAGCTGAAAATTGAGTGCTCTTGTGGACGTGCTCGGTAAGGTTTCGGAGCGAGTTTTTAGTACCGATGTACCATCTAATAGCAATGAATCGTCCGCTGCCATCGAGCGTCCCAGACAAATTTCAATGGAAAATCGACGAGGTAAAACTTCTCTGTACTACCACAACACCGGAAAGAGCTTTTGAGGCAACGGTCGGGAGTGTCGTCTAGTTTTAAGCAGGGCGTAATGACCGGTGCAAAGTTTGTCCTTCTGCTGCTGTGTTTTTGTTGCAGTGCTATGAAACCTTACCGGTCCGGGTTTTTGTTTTAGGCGCTAAGAGAGTCGTTGCTTCTGGTCGGGCGATAATTTTAATCCCGCCACCTACCCGCTCCACTAAACTCGAACACTCGGTACAATACTTTCAGACGGTCCAATCTCGACTGAGCACTGCGATTGGCTGTACGGCATCTTTGGACACGAGACGTCCTGCACGCGGTACTGGACCTGCTGGAATGGTACGGCTACGGAGCAGCTCTGTATCGGTGGACTGCTGTACAACGAGAACGCGCACAGCTGCGATTGGCCCGAGAACGTTGATGGATGTCAGAAGCACCGTAAGTAAAATAAAACTGTACCATTCGTTTTTCAACCCCATCACACCCAGGCACACATTTACAGACGCCAAAATAAAAAAAAAACCCCATCCGATGGGAAAACAGAAAAGCAGAAAAAGTGAGAGCCTCACAGTGACAATTTGTTAGAAGTGAACGTGAGAATGTAAGGAAAGCGGTTCCGCTGGACGACCGAAAGGAGGATTGCATTTAGTGTGTATTTTCCCTTATGTCGTTTTAACAAATTTAAAAGTAAGTGTGTGTATTTATTATGAGAAGGAAAAGCAAACAAACCCCTCCAAAAAGACTATATTGAAGGTTGATCGTGTAAATTGTGTCCTCCATCGATACAAAAAAAGAAATATCAATCGTTGCAAGAAAACCGGGTTGTGTTTTTTGTCGATAGCGATTTATTTTCTAATGCTTTTCTTTGGACATTTCCCTTTCCTCAGCACTCTGCAACGAAGATGCGAATGGTAATGTCCCGCTAGGCAAATCGTGCAATCGCTACTGGCAGTGTCAGGGTGGCTATCCCCGGCTCCAGCGCTGTCCCGCCATGCTGGTATTTGATCGACGCAGTCTGCGCTGTGTCGTGCCACCGACTGAGGACTGTGATATACCAACGACCCCGGTACCTCTAGAATACGAACCGGAGCAGCAGCAGCAGCAACAACAGGGCAAGGTATGTCTGTGAAATAATTACTTTATAAAGACACATTCAGACAAACGTGAAACAAAAGAAAGGTAGGTGAGGTTCGTTTGCCTACGTTCGCAGTCGGTTAATTGATACGTTTTGTACTGTGGTTTGCATAACTTGACGGGCGACCTGAGACGGTAGAGTAGGCGAACAACTTTACACAAACGGATTGAATTCACACGATTTTCAATTTCAAGGTGTTTCTATTCATTGGTTTGGGTCGGAGGGTATAGTTGTATATTTCTCCTTTTTGGTTCTTGGCTCGATTACGCTTAATGTATGGCGCTTCATGTTTGTATGAAAAATTTAAATGTATTGTAATATACTTTTTTGCAGCTTTTGTAGTAATTTACGAAAAGGTTTTTAATCTGGATAGTAAACTGATGCAGGGGCAGCCCGATGGTCTAATGAATAGAGGCGCCGGCTCCTCTTAAAGGGAAGGACTGACTATCCGGCTGCGTAGAAATATTAAGTCTCGTAAGCCTGTACAAGGAGAGATGACCTTGTACAGGCCGAGATGACCGCGTAGCTCGTTTACGCCAAGATAGATAGATAGATAGTAAACTGATCTACTGAAAATTAAAAAATAAGCTACAAAGTTTGCCT
>KB688480.1:0-13852 GCA_000349165.1 Anopheles christyi
GCAGTAGTAGTAGTAGTAAGTAGTAGTTTTAGTAGTAATAATAACAATTTTGTTGAACTTTCTTTTTAACTTCATTTCGGTTTGGTTTTTAGAACTTTTAGAAGAAGATGAGGAAAAGGTGGAAGGAATAAATGTGAGAATATTCAAAAAGGGAAAAGAAAGAAACTTGAACAAAGTAAAGGAAGAAAACATCCTTACCCAGCGTGTAGTCCCAACTGGAGTCACTGTCGTTTTTGTAAACATTGAGTTTTTCTGGCTGTTGATGTTGTTGTTGGAGTTGTAGTTGTTGTAATATTTATTTTTTATTTTATTTTTTTTTATGCAGGAGGTGCATTGGCAATTTTCATTTGTTGTTGCGAATGTTGCGAGTTTTGAGGTTGATGAGATTGTTGTTGTTGTTGATGTTTTGTTGTTGAAAGGTTGAAGGGGAGTTCGGTTTTATTTTAAAGGCGATAGATAAATTTGGTTTTGTTTTTTTATGTTGTAGTTATTGTTGTTGTTGTTGATGATGTTGTTGCCGTTACCAGCAGGCGTTTTTGTTGTTGTTGGTTTTGTTGCAGGTGTGATTTGATGCCCGAAATGAGTTCCCGTGAAGGACGTAAAGGAAGAAGGAGCGGTTCCGTGTTCCGTGTTGTTGATTGTGTTGTTGTTGTTGTTGTTGTTGCCAAATGTTGCAGATGTTGTTTGCATGTGGTGAAATAGTGATGGTAGAAGAAGTAAGAGTAGTTTTGTATTAGAGTAGGTTTGTTGAAGGCGTAGAAGGATGGTCGGTGTTGTTGGACCGAACCGATGGGAAATAGGGAATAAGAGAGTAAAAGAGAAAGACATAGGCAGGATGGCAAATATATTGTAATTTGAGAAAAAGAAATAGAAGAGCAAAAGAGAAAAGAGAAAAGAGCGAGATAAAAAGAAAATAAAGAGAGAGATAGAAAGAGCGGGAAAGAGCAAGAAAGAGCGAGAGCGATGTGAATGTAATTGTAGTTGAATGTTGCATGTTGTCGGTTGGTTGTTTGATATATTTTGCGACAGATTCGGAAAGAAAAGAAAGACAATAAAATGGACAAAAAACAATGGAAAAATAAATATTTTGGTTCGATTCTGTTTGTGGTTATGCCTAACGGTACTGTAGAAAATAGAAAGGAATAAGAGCACGAGTAGAACAATACAGTGGTGGCTGGGGGGGGAGGGTGAAGAGAGAGGGGGCCTTTGGAGGAGAGGTTTGGGGTGAAATAACTTCTTTCTGTGGGCACAGCAGTTGTTTGCTAGTTATTTTCTCTATTTCCGGGATTTGTGGATCGGTATGACGAGCGTAAAATGTAACAACAGCAACAGCAATGAAACAAAACAAAAATCTATAGGATCTTTTTGGTGTGAAGAAGGAGGATAAAACACATTCATACATTGTACAAAATTAAAGAAAATATTTTAATAATTTAACATCCAGCATTGCTTACTGGTCTCGTTGCTTTGCTACATTCTGTGTATCTATTACTTGAGTGACTGTTTTACAACACCATTTGCGAAAAGTGTTTTTTTGCTTGATATTTACTCTACAATGAATGAAAAACTAGAGATGACTTTCGATCGTACTATTACAAAATAACTAAACCACAAAGAAATGATGTTGCTCTTGCTAAACTTTTTACAGGACTATATGATGTGTTTGTTTGTTTGTCTAATCTTTCTTACAGCAAAATCGATAGAGTACATATTTCACAGCGTTCATCAAAGGCACATTACAACAGTTCAAAAGAAGGAGAAACAGATGCAGGCGGAAGGAAATAGAAAAAATCAAAATGTGAGAGAAACTGTGCGCATCATAAATTGGTTGGATTTTTGGTATTATTTTTGTAAATTAATAAGTAAACCTCTTAATGAGTATTTAATGAGGGAAACTGAGAAATTCTGTTACTGTTCTGTTTGATTTTTTTTTATCAACTGGGGCGAATTAAAGGGTAAATATAGTTCAAAGTATTCGCGTACGTTTTTATCTGTAGTGCTGAAGCATGTTTATCAATTTCAGTTCGAATTGAGAATTAATGAAAAGAAAAGAAAGAAAATAGGAAACAAACGAATCAAAATACACGATATCGAGAGCGAGTTGAAGGAGTGGTGTTTGATACTTTTTGTTTAGAAGTTTTAAAAGAAAAGACAAAAAGAGGAAACGTTAAATCGTCTCTTTTACAATTTGTTAAATGATGACGGAGCCAGAGAGTATAAAAATAAAATTAAAAAAACTTAACAAAGTACTTGAAAGGAACTAGACGGTTGAGAGAAACAGTGGAAAAGAAATGATCGGAGCAAAGGACAAGAAACTCGAAGCAAAGAAGAGCAAAACAAAAGGAAGGAAAAAAAAATGGACTAAAGTACAGCCAGATGGAAGTGGATGGGAAGAGTACAGTTTGACCAGAGATAAGGGGAAGAGAAGAAATCTAGTGAAAAGAAGGGTCGTGAGGCGGGTGGGATTGAAAGAGAGAGCGAGAGAAAAGGGAAGACGGGGCGAGTTTCGGGATGGGCGTAGGGTTAATTACCTTAGCGTAGTCGATCTTCAGTGTGCAGCAGCCGGAGTAGATGTCGCACCCGTTCAGGCTGTCTTTGGCGCGCGTCGCTGACTCTATGCTGTCGAACGTATTGGGTGCGGAAACGGATCTTGGTTAAGGAAAAGACACGCTTGCATCGTTGGTTTATATATTACGACGAGCTCTGTATAAATTTAACAATTTCAATATATCTTCAAAGTAAGAAGATTTGGGTAAAAAACCAAGGACCACTGACCACTTAAAAATACAAAGAACAATACTTCTTGAAAAAGTTACTCAAGCATACTTCAGGCGAGGGTCATCATAGGCGAAACGCAAACTGAAAACCTTTTCCAATGCTTTCATCCTTGACCTGTTTTGCCTTCCGTTTCTAGTGGTTGTTAATGTTTAACACTTTTGCACCATTTCCAACTAGGTTCGATCGGCAAAACCGGCTAATGGTGTTCAATTTTGGCCTTAGCGTACTGTAGCGTCTTCAGAATCCTTGAATATCGTTCTCTCACAACAACAAACGCCTGCTCAAAATCATGTCCTACGAGCAATGCGAGGCACAAACATCAAAAAGTTAAAAGGACCAACAGTTGGCTAACAGAAGGGAAGGCCCAAAAATCAGGCCATTCCAAGCTCTTAGCACACTCCACAATAATTCCAAAGCGCACACCAACACGAGCCCAGAGGCTTAAGGAAATTGTTTCCGAATTAAACCATCCCTAAAAGGGGAATGGGACCGGGGGGGGCTTTTCATGGATGATTTCCTTGATGAACGCTAACACTTCACACGCGCCCACACTATGGACACCACAGCGACCCTTTCGCTTGTTCGAGCGGAAAATGAGAACAGCTTAATCGACAATTTTTAAGCAAGAAAAGCCTACTGGCACTAACGGCACCCAAACTCCAACCAACATCCAAACGAACCTGCCCGCACTATTGCTAAGCCTCTCTACACGCTCCTCCTCTCTGTTTTGCTAGAACGTAGCATATTAATGTCTCTGGCGCTTAAACTACTGTCCGTAAAAGGCAGGAGAGAGAGACCGGAAGGCAAGCAAAGGTGAGCTGCACAGATTTAGCTAACAAAGATCAAAGTCTCGACACAAAATAGCACACAACAGCCCCGGGAGAAATTTGGCCACTAGCACACTAAGCATAGTAAAATTAAACGAGCGTTCACATTTCTTCAGGACGCCCATCTTAGTGCGCAAAGGTTTTTGGGAGTGGGCAGGGGAAAGCCTTAGCAACAAATCCACCGTACTGCCCCGCACATACTTGCCATTTGGTGTTGCTTCCGGGGAAAAACCATCCGCTGGCCCATCTTGTGCCCGGGAAAAGGAAGACCAACATACATACACATCGAATGCCTGCAACAAGCGCGTTCCGGAACCTTTGTTCGGGGTTTTTGAGCGGGGGCGAACTTCTGACTTTTTGGGGTCGTTCCAAGAAGTTTGCACAAACTCGATATGTGTTGCCCGATCGTCACAGCTTTTCGGCTACCGAGTTGTCAGCACTTTTCAGCATCGGTGCGCGCTGCAGAAGGCAAAGAGGGGCCACACTAATTTAGTTCCCGTGATCGTTTTTCGGTGAAATCTTGCGATAACTTTGCACATAATTAACGCTGATGATGACACATTTCGAGAGGGGGGGGTGGTGGGTGTGAGTAGGGGGTTGTGATGGCTAGGCGACCATCTTTAAAGGAGCGTCCTTTTCAACGAAGTGTTAGGATATTTTAATAACAACATTATGGTTTATTAAATAAATGAATCAAACTTCATGGCGAAACTTGAAAAGCATAAAATTCATTGCGCAAATGAATTACAATTATTGAAAAGCGAAAACTTAACTTCTTTGTAATTAGAGATGAGAATAATTTAATGTAACTGGTAAAACTATCTAGTTACTTTTTTCGAAGAAAGTAACTAGTTAAAAAACCAAAGCAACTAGTAACTTTTGACATTTTTCTTGCCAAAAAATTGGCTTTAACTTAAGAAGGGTGTTAAATACAATGCAATGTACCGCGGCTATGTACACCGAAAGCTTTACAGCAGCAGACGCATCATCATCCATTTTTGAACAAACAATTTGCAATATATTCGCAAAACTGGCGTCGTAAAGTTAATCTCAACAGAATTGAGCTAGTAGTAGTATGGTGATAGCGAAAAAAAAGAAACCACAACTCGTACACTTTAACACCATCCGCATCAAGAATTTAAAAAGGACAACCCATCCATCAGCCAGTCGGGGTGGGGGCGGAGGACGGTTTTCGTCCTTGACTACTGTACACACTGAACACCCCCCCCCCCTCCTTAAAGCCTTAACTTTAAAAGCATATATACAAAAACCAAAAGCGACAAACCCAAATTTGAACAAAACACAACGCACATGACAATGATAATGCACGAAAAAGGTTATTTAAGGTTAGGGGTGGAAAATTGTCAACTTTTTTAACGACGCGTCTACTTATTTTCCTCCATTACGCCCATGGAAAACACTCATCGTAGTGGTCGTGAAAATTCATCAATAAAGAATGACACAATTTGCTTTATGAGATCCGTGGAGAACCATTGAGTTAGGGCACAACACGGGCATACTTGAAATCAGGTTAATCTCTTTTTTTTTTTCAGTAAAAAAAGGCACGTATTTTGAAGGTGTAATAAAATATGAGTTAATGTGAAAAAGTTAAATAAATTGTATTTTTACACCAAACGTTCGATTATTTAAAAAATACTTTGTTCTAAAATTTTTCCAATAAAAATGGCTAGATACTCAGTAACGTTACTGCAATTAAATTTCATTCTTGCAACACTTATGCATGGATGCTAATTGCAGTTGATTAAAATGCCCTGACCCGATACAGTCAATTTTCAAAATCTGCTATTGAATAATCGCATCCAATTAAAAACAGGCGCCATTAATCCTTCGTGGAAAACCCTTTCCAGCTAATTTCTCCCTTCCCATAGGCTTATTGGCGCGTTTACCAAGAAAAGAGCAAATTACCACAACCAACAACAACGGCTGCTTATATTCTGCAATGCTTATAAAGCAGAAAGTTTTTCAAGAAATTTTCACGCAAAAGATATGCAAAATGGAAAAACACACATGATTTTGTTTTGTTTGTTTTTTTTTTTTTTTTTTGGAGTACAACGTTCACATACACACATTCCAGGCGCAAAACAAGTGTTTTTGAGCTTGAACATTTGGTCCGTGCACCGCATTAGTGTATGTAAATAGTAACGAACCAACAAAAAACTATGGACAACAAGAGAAATAACACATCCAACTGCCATTGTTATTCTCGTTTGGTTGAAAGAGCTTCGAAAACGAACCGGAACAGGAAGGAAAGATATTTTGTAATTAAAATTAGTGCCATGTAATAACAGCAAAAGGTAAAACAACATCCGAAACATAACATGTGCATGTGGCAGGCACACGTTTCACGTGTTTCATGTTTTCCTGCAATCGTGGATTAACCACTGTAATGACTTTTGCTGGTTGCTGAATCAACAACACAGAAAAAAAACATCCCAAACCAATGCTACCACGGTTCTATCGACTAGAAAGCCAGTCTTTATGTTTTTGCATCCCATCTTCTACTAAAAACCAACCCCAGGGTGCACTGGGGGACATATATTTGTAGATGATTACATCGTAAAAATCCGCACCACTAACACAAGGGGGAACAATAAGATTACGAACCGATTCGAGTGTAACGAAGCTACACAAGCGCGCTAGAGCCTGAATGCATTCTAGAGTGAAGTGAGCAGACGACGCAAAACTATTAAATGTGTTTTTATTTTGCGCTTTTAAGCTTCCCACCTCCACCACACACACTTGGTGGCGGGGATGGTTGTGAAAATTTGTTCACCTGTGAAAAATTAAAATCCCAGCTCGTGTAAGCCTCGCCCTGGGGCAGGAAAAATGCTAAAACCGCGGTACGATAAAGTGTAAAACGGAGCAAAGGCTGCTGCTGCAGCAACACGTTAAGACGATACTTTACTGCTCTCATTATCAGGCCGTTCCTTTCGCGAGACAGTAGCAGCACAACAGCAGCACACAAAAACACAGGCCTTAGAAATGATCAGAATTTAGCACTGATTAAAGCTTAAGCGCTGCTGGAAGCAAAAGTGTTATTAAGGATAACGCGACGGCAGCGACTGTCCTTCGTACGCATAACTGCTCGCTTACTGTTTAGTTCCCGAGGTGTCCGAGGTAGCAGCAGGTTCTACATGGGCCACACTGGCAGGATAGGAATCCTGCTACCGGTGAGACAGAAAAAAAAACGAAGCCAACTATTGAGATTAGAGTCAGAGGCAGAAAAAAAGCAGCAGCAGCAGCTCGGTAAGCAAAAACACAACACGTAACACTCTCCAACGCGAAACACCACCGTCGGTTCCGTTGTCGTCTAACGCCCCCCACCCAAACAGGAAGAGAGATGGGCTCAATTATCATTTATTACTGGACAGGACAGGCCGGCGGAAAGGCGGAATCCACTCGAGCACATTTGCTCATGCACGGAGTAGAGCGTCAGCAGCCGTACATCCGAGGGTGGATTTTGCCAACTAATGAGCCACCAATTAGCGTTTCGTGGGAGGGAGGCACAAAGTGCTTGAGAAGGTGACTGGATAGCGCAACGGACCAAAGCTGGACATTGCAGGACATGCTGCTGCTGCTCAGTTTTGTCACCGGCGGTCCCCGGTTTGGAATGCTTTCCTTATGTATTTGGATTTTGTTTTCCCTTTGCTGATGACACCGAGAAGGACGTGTTTGCTGATGCTTGCTAGTGGTGGTTGGTCCGTGGTGACTGCTTTACGAATTCATTTCCCATCTCACCGTTAAGGGCTGCCGAGTTAAGCGTTAATTTTTCCGCCCACTGAAACTTAGAGCCACGCTTGCCAGGATCGCGGAAGTAACGATGAGTTCGGTTAAATGAATTGGCTCGTATACATTTTTCCATTTGTTGTGTAGGTAGTTTTTTTTTTTGCGAAAGGCATTTGCGTCGTGTTAATGTCGGTTTGTTTCTACATTGAAGCGAATGCTCATTTGAGTTAATTGATCATCAGCGATAATGATAAGCGAAGGGATATATATTTGCTACCATCTTTCAGCCGGGGAAAAGGAAATGGCGTAGATTTTTATCCAAAGATGATATAATTTTGAAGATTAGGTGGAGGTGGGAGGCGATTTTGCATCCTAATGATGGGATGTTAAACCAAAGAAAGGATTTCAATCAGTACTATCATTGTATATGATAATGGCGCCCTTCAAATTGATTCATTGTCATGAAGGAAATGAATTAAGGTACGCCTGAACAATGGCTTAAGTAATTCGCTTAGTATGTTGCTTATTTAGACCACATTGGAATGAAATTGAATTTAACAACAAAAAAGCATAATCTTTGTTATGTTTAATCAATATTTTTCTTGAAAGATTTTCACATGAGATAATTTACAAAATTGCAAATATCACAAATAATACATAAATATATCCTTTTAATATTCACACGACGGCATGATATAAAATTATGATTAAAAAATTTGCCACTGTTTTCGATTGAAGAATGCTCTAATTAATATTGCGTTGATATCCTTCTCAATCCAATACAACTTTACACCCCCGCATCCAGAGGTGACAGAATCACCACACATTTCATGCGAAAGTTTGCCACATAAATTCTAATTACAACCACCGCTGGCAATCATTAAATTTTCCCTCTCACCGAAAATTGCGATCATAACCAATTTTGTTTGGTGCCAATGCCAAAAAGTAAAAGAGAAAATATCGAGCATAAAAACCACCTCAAAAGCTCATTGTTACATCCGACCTAACGCTTAGTGGCGACAATGTTTCCTTCGGGCTACAAATCTTTCCCTGTTTGCCCGGAAGTGAACGACAGCGATTAAATGAACTTCGCTCTTACCGCAGAGACGTGGAAAGCTTCCCCAGGTATTTTCCACGGAGGGTTTACGTGTGTGCGTGTGTGTCGACTTTCCCGTTTACCGATCGAAATTCGCATTAAACGATTACACTTCCCCACAGGACAGCGTGTGCAAGGAGGCAATGGATGTTAGGGTGTAATGTTTTTCTGCGGCAATGGGCAATTTTATGCGATGTTGCCCGTAAAACACTCCCCTTCCACCCCACTTGCTCACCCATAAAGACGACATCGCCTTTATGCTGATGGGAAAAAGTAAGAAAGAGCGAGAAGAATTAACCAACTCCTTCTCCCTCGCTAGTCCTCCCACAAGCGAGAAAAATATATCACCTCGTGACAATTAATTTTGAGTGACAATTTTCTCGTACCAAATTATTCCCCTCCCACCACCCCACCACTACACACCTTTTCGTCAAGCACCAGTCCGTTCCACAAAACCGAACCGATCGGGTCGGCAAACTTCATTTACACTACCGACCACCAGATGGCGTGTGCCGATTATAACCGCTCGAGCGGAATAAATTTGTTTGCCTGTGCGTTTTTCCTCCTGACCCCTCCCCACCCCTTTTCCCTGGTGGTAGGGTAAAAAAGCTAACACGAATGGCGACGAGAAAATCTATTCAACGAGGTGCGAAACGGTGCGTAACAACTTCTCTCCACCCCCTTCTCCTGATGCAAGTAAATTGTGTGTGTGTGTATGAGCGCGATTGAGTGGGAAGCGTGGGAAAATTTATCGCGTGCGTCTTTTCCCACACGAAGGAAACATCCACTACCTTCGCCAACACATTTTTCCTTCTTTTGCATGCTACTCTTAATTTCCTTGTCCGTCTTTGTCGCGTACAGAGAGCAGTGTGAGCACGATGGCATGGTAGGGCGTAATTTCCGTCAACAAATAAACGGCCAGTTTGGCATTAAACGAGCGCAAATTACGAGCCCAGAGTGTGTGCGGGTGTGTGTGTGCACCAAAACATTAGCGCATGAACGCAGTGTGTGCTCACACTATTACACTGGGCCATTTTCCGGGCCGAAACGATTTATTGCACACTAAATTCATTCAATTTTCTCATCCCGCGCATTTGATCCTTCCTGTGCTGACGGTATTAAATGGATGGACAGAGCAAAAACCAAACGCAATCCAGCCTGATAAGGATTGACGGGCGGCTAAACTAGGGAAAACAACGCAGTTGGGGTGAGAAAGATATCATTTTGGAAAAGGATATTCAACCATTGCTTGGACGCCATTCTTCTTGAATATCACGATGCGTTGCACTTGGCCATTCGGGTGACAGATCGTGTGCAGTACGTCCTGAAAGTAGAAAAAAGAGAGAAAAATGGTGAATTAATGGAATGTGTTCAGTCGGACACGCTGCAAGTTACGAAGAGATTACATTGATTTTTATGTTAACCCTTTTTTTTATGTTAACCATCCTGAAACGCTTCAGGCTTTGAAGGGTAACGCTTCACTTTTGATGATTTTTTTCAACTCCTCCGTTTGAGGCGTTTTTAACACTCAGAAAAGAGTTGAATCAACCATCAACTATTGGACAATCCTGTACGATAGAATGTTATTTTTAAAATAATTTAATTTCGTGAAAGAGAAGTAAAAACGCTTCAGGATGAACGAACAAAAACGCTTCAATTCTTTCTGAGTTAGAGTCACCATTCGAGCACAAATGGTTAATAGTTTCCTTTCAAATACATTTTCTACGCCACACAGTCACTGGCAGGTAATTTTCTTAACAAGCTTAAAACATCTGCTGACAATTTATTCCTGTTTAGAAAATGTTACATCAATTAATTAACCACATTGGAAACTATTAACTTCAAGTTGGGATGGTACATTGTCCAAAAAAAACCATACGATTTCCTGGTAAAACTCGTTTAGAGGATGGATTCTGTCCAGCGAAATTCGTCAACCGTCTTCCAACACACTTGTCGGTCAACCAATCTCAATACCACACGTAACATCCGCGTGTGACACAAAGTCCTTTAAAGGCACGGCGGATATTGGGTGCAATTTTGGACGATAGCGCCGAAGAGCACTCTGCCCATTCCTTGGAGAAGGTAAAAAAGGACAAATTGGAAGCACGTGCACTCAATTAAAATGCCAAACCGTTTCCACACTGTCGGTAACCGGGGCTTGTGAAGAACCTGCTCGGAATCCACCAAGCTCGCGTCCACTCATCATGGCCAGAGGGACAAATGAATACATTATTTAGTCGCTGAGAGGAACCACACATCCGCTGCCTTCACCGAGACGACAGCAACTCACCGGAAGGTTGTCTCTGCAATGGAATAGTGACGTGCGGTTACGGGATGGGTCATTTACAACTTTTTCACTAACAGACTGCACAGACAATGTGGTAGGAGGGGGTTGGTGGTTCCATGACCCCGGAAAAGTTTGAAGGTGATACGAGAAACTAGAGCTCTGTCTGTCTCTTCCACCCACTCTTACATATTTGCAATTTCCCTAAAGGCATTATCGGAGTTAGCTGTGTTGGTGTGTACCGGTGGCTATAAACAGAACCCGAAAGATAAACGAAAAGCTTGTTGTGTCTGTGTGAGTGTGCGTGTGCCGGACGTCTTATCTTTACAGCTTTTGTGGTAAATGCCAATGTTGCCGACATAGGCAGAAAGGACACATACAGTGCTGCGGGGGTGATGGTGACGCGTACGAGGTGCTATTAATTCCACACAATATGCCGGCACACACTCTATCGTCCTGGATCGTTGGAGGGAGGGGGATGGGAGGAAACAAATCGGTTACTCGTAGTGCCAGTTCCCATTTTCGCGGTAGTCTACTGACCAAACGTCGGGCAACCAACAAGAAAGCAGAAATTAAGCGATTCGTTGGAATGTTACAGATCGCACGATAAATCAGACCAGAAGGGTTTTGGTGTGCAAAGTATTGCAACACATGTCTGGTTGACCGGTCAAGCATTACTGACAAATGAAGGCTTTTCCGGTGATACTAGATACTAATACTATGTAGACTGTGTCTGAAGTAATGGAAGCGAGATTCGATTTACTTTACTTGGACTTTTTTTTTACATAACACCAAGAAAGCTCAGGGAATGTCGAAAGGAAACTCTCTTTCCCAATTCTCAAAGCTGATCAGTATGTCTAGAATTTTATTTTTTTGGGAAATACAACCTTCTCCTTAACTTTCCTTTGTGAATGCAACAATATGCTGCACAAGAACACTCACCGCGCATAGTCAAGCTTCGTTGAATCAATCTGTTTGAAGTGATGTCGATCATCTCCAGAGACAGTTATTCGCCGTGAACTACACAGGCTCTCCTTCCTCCTCCTTTTCTTACATGTGTAATTCAATTCGAGTGCTTTTAAGAATGTGGATTTTCTTTATAAAGATTTGTTGAGTAGGAAAACCTCTTAGGTAATTAGTGGTTAATGTTTTTTTTTTGTATTGCCCAAGATAATCACAAATTTGCAACATTTCAGGCTTTTGGATGAGGGTCACTCTGGAACTGTCGCGCCTTCATTAACAGAGCGATAAATACAGTTTCTTGTCTCATTTACTCCCTCCATAAAGGAATACCTTTCAAATGCAGAACGTATCAAAATCAAAGAACACTCAACGTCCTGCGCTCCAAGAGCGTAAATGACCCGCACTAATCACCGCCACCATAATCATCATTTTAGCCAAAGATCTACAAACCATCTCTAATGAGTTCGATTCCCAACCTCCACACACACACACACACACGCCAGCAAACATCTTCTTGCAAACTGACTGTTTGGTTCGGGTTCGTTACTCTCCAACACTCAGCAACAAGACCTTTATACCTTCAGGTTCAGAAACAGTGCTGCCAGCTTCCGCATCAATAAGGAAGGAAGACATAAATCGCGTGTCATTGTTTCGTTGTGAGTGTCCTTTTTTTTTTGTTGTCCTACGCGCTCTCCTGCCGTTAGATCTAACTTTCCAAGATCCCCCTATTTTGGAGCGGCCATTGAACCATTAAACCTGCCTAAAACAAAAATCTGGACGTAATCGGGAAGACTTCCCCTTGGAGCTAAAAGAAATCAACTTGTGGACAGCTTGGTGATTAGGAAGATTATCGTTCTTCTCTCTTTGTCTACATAGATTGGGGGGAGGGGTACAAAAACTTCCTTTTGCTTGTTATGATGGTTGAGCAGAGGAAAAGCAACAGCAAACAAAAAGAGCTTCAAAAACTGCTCCCCATGCCCTCCCCTTCTGTTTGACTAATGTTGGTGTGACTGTTCCTGGAACTGGGAAAACAAGGGAGACATCTGAGGAGAAACCCCGAAGCTTCTAGCAACGACACTCAATAGTTGTTAACGACTGAAGGAAGAGTTGGAAATCTGCTACAACCAGAAAATGTTCGCTACTTGATGCTAATCCAATTAGCTGACAGTAAGCATGAGTGGCTTTCATTGTCGAAACATAGTGTAGTGGTAAAAATCTCCAATAAAAAAAAATGGAGTGATAGCGACTGCGCAAATAAAAACCCGCCGAACGTGACATTCTGAGGCTCTAGAATTGATGGTAGTTGAAGAGAAATGAAGGTCGTGTTTCCTTGTTTATAGACGTTGTATCGAAGGAGGAAGATTGTACAAATATTGGTGCCAAGAAATGTGTTCCTTTTCAATTAAGTGATGCTGTTACCATTCCGACATTGAACCTAAAATTCGCTCTCTTGGACAAATCAATTGAAAGGCGTGTTGCCAGCATCATTCATTACCGGTGAATGAAGACAGATTGTTCATTTGATTGATGTGTGCTCACCTACTACACGGCTTCCACTAGCGATAAATCCATGATAGATGTTTTATTCCCAACACAAATGTTTGGAGTTCATGTTTTAATGAAATTCCGTGACAGAATTATCTGATAACCCAGCTTCGCGTAAGATTACGCTAGATGGCGCTAGCTCATACAGCGCTCCATCAACCTTACCAACCAAACAGCAAAACCTAATCCAATTGCTGACAATCATTGCAGAAACTAACAGCAAGCCAGTAAACGAACATCAGCGGCAATGAAGTGACAATAACAGTGCCTCAATGGTAAACGAAGGCATTATTACAAGCCGAGGATAGGAGGACGGTGCATTGCCAATGCAACTGGAAACTGGTCATATCTCGAACAATAGACGCTTGAACGAAGGTTGGGTGTGTATGGGCGGGCGCTTGGAGCACATTGCGACCGCACAACTCACGTGGCACCACCCTGTGGGGAGCGGGATGTGTTTGATGGGCTGGAAGTGGCTTTTATTATGTACCGTCATAAATCAATCTCGTCGCTGTTTGACGCGTACACCGACCGAACCGGAGGAGATTCTCCGAACATCGTACAACATTACCAAGGAGTATATTTTTATCACAACCAGTAACAACACACGAC
>KB688491.1:0-13889 GCA_000349165.1 Anopheles christyi
GGAGTGAAAAGAACACAGGCAAGATGACTCGAGCACGAAAGGCAAAGCAAAAGAGATGTGTTTCTCCTTAACATTGCAATGATCTAAGCGCGCCTGTGTGTGTGTGTGTGTGTGTGTGTATGAGTGTTTCCCTTGAGGACAGAAAGCGGATGATCTTTTCGTTGTGTTGGTAGGGGTAGGGGGTGGGAGTCTGGTTGGGGGCAAAGGCTGGCAGAAATAATCTGCACGAAAAACCGCGCAACATTGCGACACACATTGAGGCCGGTCCCGCGAGCACTGATGACGTGGGCAGGTTACTTTTATGTCTATCTGTGTGTGTGTGTGTTTTTATCCGTTTTTGTTGTTGTTTGCTTTCTTGTTCAGGCAAAAAAAGTGTCAGGAAACTGCACGTGGTGAAAGTGCGTACAGTCGAAAGCGGAAACGGTGAGGGTTGAGATTCATTACTCAAAAGGCAAAGGATGGAGGGGAGGAGTTTCGCAAGCCACACTAAAAATGCAGACAGAAAACTCGATTTTGCTGTGGTCATTTTTTTTATTTGATTAACCCACACATACACACACACACATACACAAGAGCGCGCGCGTACGTACGTACGTACGCGAGTGTATTAAAATACATCCAACCAACCATTTACCTTCACACTCACACTTAGTATGCGGCAAAGAGAGCAGCGTGTACAAGCGCACTTTTATGCTGTGTTGTTGTTTGTATCTGTGCATGTCTCAAAAACCTTTATCAAGCAACTGTCAAATCGATCGTGCCCTTTTATGCATTTGATCCCGACCAATGGCGGAGGAGAGATGAGATGAGACAAAACGCTTCCAGCATGCGTGTACTGATGATTAGACGATCATGACTCACCATCCCTTGCACTCACTCGCTCCCGCAGCTCACCACAGGGTTTCTTAAAAATTGTTTGAATATGTCCCACGTTTTCGTTGCCTCGTCACCACAATATTTCTAAAACTCTTAAAACTGTTTTAATCACAAAATAAGAAAATGGTTCCTTTTAATATTTTAATATATAAAAGATTAATGTTTTAAAACCAAGGTAAATGAGTCCTTGGATGCAATGCTTTGCAAACCAAATGATTTTTTTCTTTCTCTTTACTAGAGACGGACAAATCCGTGTTGTTATTGCTAGGTGCGCTGTTGTATTCCAGTTTAAAAAAGGACAATATTATTTGATTCTTTTCAATCAATTACGGTGAGGACGGGAAGAAACCCTGTAGCAAAATATGCTTGCGTGTGTGTCTTTGAAACATTGTACATCTAATAATGCGTTTCATGAAACAAAGCGATTTATTGCATTGATGGGAGGGTGCGGAAAGGGCAGAGACAATTGTGTGGATCAATGTACATTTTCCTCCCCTTACCTTGTTATGTTGCCCTTATCAAAAAACTTTGCACGCACACACACACACACAAACACACGGGAGTAGGCGCGTCCTATCAAAAAATTGGAAAACGCATCAAGAGCGCGCGGCCGCGATCACGGGGCCTCAGGGAACCAAAAGTGCGTTTGACAGCTACAGAAGATGTATACTGCTAAAAGATGTTATTGTATGCACTAAAACTGCTTCCTTTTTTTTTGTAAGGCCTTTTGGTCACACCTTTTTGGCAATCGTGATCGTTGGGCTCGTGTGCCTTAGACTTTTTTTTTGACAGCGATACTCCGTTAGCGTGTGCCAGAGTGTTTGCGCGAAAGAGAAGCTGCAAAAGGTAACGATAATGGAAACTGCTGTCGGACTGTGCGGGACGGTGGAATGATTGTGTGATGGTATTGGTGTCGATCGACGTTACGGTGCGATGCGACGCACACGCACAGGGCTCAGGGCTATTACATTGGCTCTTGAGCGGAGAAGGCAAGCCGAGAAGCAACTAAAGGGGGATTTTTTTTTGCTTTTCTTATTTGCTTGTATCTTTTCATAATGATAACATATTGTGGGAGACAGTGTGAAAAAAAATGGTTATCGAATTTTTTTTCTCGCTTTTGGCTCCATCCATAACCATGTGTGTTCATTTGCTTACGTCTGGCCACTGTCAGGGAAGCTGCATAGCGATGCACCAATCGATGCAGCTTGTTATAGAAAAAGGGACAGCTGATGTAGTGAGTTCTATCGCTTCCTTCTTTTTTTTTCAATACAGCCCATTCATACTATACACAAAATAAATTCTAAACTCCATTCCTAGTGGAAGGGTGTCCCATGATGGAAGGTTGATTGGCGAACTATTCTTGTCCCACACATCGGGATAATAGGAAATATCTCCCATATTATCCCATTTATATCGTCCGTCTCGTAATTTGACTGCACTTTTTTCATCTTTGTGTATTTTAATATACATAAAGCAGGCATGTTTACTTTAACGAAGCACAACACAATAATACGCACAATTTAATAAACTCTCGAATAGTGGATAAGTGGATGGTGGACCCGGCACGCAATGCGTATCCATGCGAACGAAAAAAAAACCCTAGAGAGAGAGAAGGAGAGGGCACACAACGAATAGAAACAAAATTTCTTTGCGAGTTTACATACGCGGTGCCTTACTTTTTTTTTTATTGATGGAGGAAAATAATAATCACGCTCCCGTTTTTCACGCACGCCTAGACAACAACACCCAATTAAAAAAAAACATCGAATTAAAATGTTCACAATTGTTCTGTACTGCTCTCTCTCCCTCTTCTCTCTCTCTCTCACACACTCACACCCTTTCCTTTCTTTACCGAAACAACACACACCGTATTCACACCGAAAATCGACACACACTACGCACGCATACACGTCCTTACGGTTCGAGGTTTGCTTGGTGAGTAACTGCAATCTCGTTTATCCGTGGTGTATCGTACACGGTTGCGCACCCCCACGGATAATACGAATCCGGTGCTATCAAAACGCAACCGGCCAAACCGGGTGGTGAAATAGTTCGTTTTTTAATTACAAACCATTTTCTCTTTATTTTAGAGCATGTTTGCATTCATTGGTTGCGTTAAGGATTCGTTTCTTTTCTTCTTGATTATTTCCGAATCAAACTTAAGTTAATTGCAATCTAAAATTTTCGTTATTATGTTTTTAATTTTAAATCATTATCCATTACTTATCGGCATTACACAATAATTATCTGGTGCATGGTGCGACAAAAAAATCATATTGATGCGAAAACCATCACGTGGCTGGTGCAAAGTGACTTACTTGGAAACGTAACGGTCATCGTTCATCCCCTTTTTCAAACGACAAGCGTAAAAACATCGATAGTAAACATCGCAAGCACGGTGCTTGAACTACTCGATGCAGCTCAAACTACTCGAATCGTGTAGGAAGGAATATTTAACACTAGAGTTTTTTTTTCAAACAATCGTTTTAAATCACACATTTGAAAATCATTTACAATGCCATCGTAAATACACCGTTGGAAAATGTAGAAGAGTTTAAATTGCTGATGGGTGCATCGCAGCCTGCCAATAAATAAATATCCTTCTTAACGTCCAAGCTGGAACTGTACCAAATCACTAGACTTGTTTGTTGCAAGAAAACCCGATAGTCAAACGGTTGAGATATTCAGTATGTATTTTAGATTGTTTCATGTCAACTCTAGTTTCATTGAATAGCAAATAAAAAAAAATTCTATGATAAAAAAAGGTTAAATCAGTAACTACAAAATATTTTTAACTTTGTATTCTTCGGTAGCAGCATATCTCCAACACTCCATAATAAGCCTGTTCTCTCACAAAAGCCTGATGCGAGTAGGAGAACGCATCCATTTTTACCAACAACGGTCGGCGACAAAGATGCACAATGTCGCAAAATATAAACCGACATGCCAATCGTTGTCCGCTGTGAAAAGGGAGCACAAGCGAATCAAATGTGGCGCTACATTCCATAAAAACCCGCCTACCCCCTACCGGACACGTGCAGTAGTAAATGAGGGATGTGGCTCTGTTGTTGGACGACATAGTCCACACCACGTTGTGAGCCGATACAGTGAGGGCCCGGAAAAACTCCGCACTACATCAAAAGACATCCAATACACGGCCCCTCTAACGGAGCAACGGAACCTCTGATCATTACCCCATTGACGCTTGCTCAACGCTGCAACAACCCTCATCCGTCTCAGCCGCCCCTTCGGTGGAATTGCCTCAACCACTGCACTAGTAGGGATTCACTTAGAAATGGGAGAAAATTATTACACATCCTACAACCTCACGGTTGACGTAGGGGACTTGCAACAAATTTGTGTCGCCAGCGCGCGGTCAGACGGGCTAGTGTTACTGGCACAACCGTATTCACGAAGGTTCTCACCTGGAGCCGTCTATGCTCCTACCCGACAGCCACCCACACAAAGTCAACCACCCCACGCGGCACAGTTCCTGAATGAATCCTTACACCTCTCTAATGCCCGCCCGCGGGGTGAACAGTTTTCGTGCGAAGGAAACCGCAGCACTGCCAGGTACGTTGGTTAGTTTGTTTGTTTTTTTCTTCGGTATTGATTTCCATTACGCTCGGTGGGGCTGCACGGGGTGTGAGGTCTCGGTTACATCTGTATCCATCCACCATCTTTTTAACGCCAGTTCCGAATTCGAACCACTCTGCATGTGTGTAAGAGAGGGATGATTTTTCTTGTTTTTTTCGGGAGAAGGAAGGAGATTGGCATTCGCCCTTACGCGAAGGCCAGCTCAGTTCGAGTTGGATCGTACAGCAGTAAGTACGTCTGTGGTGGAGTGCACCTATCGGGACGACCAATAGTACGTACGTTGGAGTGCGTGTGTGTGCGTGTGTGTGGATGTGGATGTACGTGTGTGTTTGAAGAGAAAGAGAGCAATAGAGCTGATATCGTGATTCAATATTGTGAAACATTATCAATGGGCCCATATGTGCCAGGCCGTGCAGAATGATGTCAGTGGGTTTTTTTTAAAGATCCTGAAGAATAAACGATACGCCTCACAACAACATCAAATAATACACCAAAATCCGTGTGCATGCCCACCATCGTCACTGCCAATTCCATGACCAAGCAATCCGCAATCAAACTGCTCAACATGGTGGCGAACGGACGGAAGCGACACTCGTCGATCAATGAGCAGCAGCTCATACCGCTCGAACCACCGCCACCACCACCGCCGGGAAGTTGCCTGTCGTCGCCACCACCGGGCGGTTCCGGCCGCTGCTATCAATCGTCCCTCCGCAGCTACAGCAAATGGTCCCCGACCGAGCAGGGCGCAACGCTGGTCTGGCGCGATCTGTGCGTTTACGCGACGGCAGGACCGTCGTCCGTTGGCAAAGGTGGCAATGGTGGTGACAACAGTGGGTGCCATCGACCCACAATCAAGCGCATCATCAACAACGTAAGCGGTGCGGTCACACCCGGCACACTGATCGCTCTGATGGGCTCGAGCGGTGCCGGCAAGAGTACGCTCATGTCTGCCCTGGCCTACCGTACACCGCGTAAGTGTTAGTGTACACCGGGAGGGAGAGGCGGAGGGGGGTCTACGGCGAGAGGGAGCCACCTAGCTGCTCGTGCTAGCCGTCCAATCTTAAGGGGCTTTTACGGATATCGAATTCCAAACACGCATGGAAAGGAAATCTCCGCAAAAGGCAAGAGGACGAAATGAGAGTTTTGTATCTAGTTACCAGTGACTTCGATACTCAAGAAAGCCATCGGTGTCAGTGGAAGTGATGGCGTAAATAGACGAGTCCGCTAAAGCTCCCGGTATCTGCCGAATAATAAACTTTATAGACAATTCACGAAAAAAGAAAAGGTTTCTTTGAAATGAAATTCCTGAAGATACTAGACCACTACGATAGGTAGACATTGATTGACACTGAGGCATTTATTTTCCATCAAAATACTTTTGGGGAATTCAGATGTCTTAAAACATCGATGATCCTTTAGAAAAAACTAACCAACTACGAAACATAGACACCAAACTCTCAACAACAAATTGTGTGCCGTCTTACGCCTTCTTAATAGCCTCCGGTCGCTTGACGCGTTCCTTCCCCTTGTACGCATTACATTGGAGTAGTCCTGTCAGCATTGGCAAGGCTTCCTGTTTCGGCTTCTTAACCGGTTTACACATGTATTGCCAGGTGTGTGACGTGACGCGTACGAAATTAGCCACATAAATGTCCCAACCAGCTGAATTTATTTGTCGGTTTGGAAACCAAACAAAGTATTTAAGATCTAAGATAGCTTAGCATACTCTTAAATCCCGCCAACCCGCTGCTAAATAGTGGATTGCCATTTCCTCCAGACACATGTAAATCTGTTGGAGCACCCGAAACAGAAAAAAATGTGCATGAATTGTTAGAAATCTTGCACACCCTTAACATAAGAGGTTTCCTAGCGGTTTTGCTAAAAAAACCTTGGAAACATAAAAACACATAATCCTTCAGGGGTTTCCCTTTTCAGAGTAGTATTCCGGACCGAAATGTGTGTTTGCCTTCACTATTAGTGTCTCCATGTCATTACTGACTACTCACACTAACCCGTACACTTGTTTCGTTTCATAATGCCTCCCCCCCCTCCATCTCCTCTTTCCATCGAAAGCGGGAACAGTCGTGCAAGGGGACATACTCGTCAATGGGCAGCCGGTCGGGCCGTACATGTACCGGTTGAGCGGATTTGTGCACCAGGACGATCTATTTGTCGGTTCGTTGACGGTGCAGGAGCACATGTACTTCATGGCAAAGCTGCGGTTAGATCGGCGTGTCGGTCACCGGGCTATGGATCAGACAATACGTGACCTGCTCGAACGGGTTGGACTGGCCCGGTGTGCCAGCACGCGCATTGGCGAAGCCGGTGACGGCAAGATGCTGTCCGGGGGAGAGAAGAAGCGGCTCGCCTTTGCAACGGAGCTGCTAACGAAGCCGACGCTGCTGTTCTGCGACGAACCGACGACCGGACTGGATTCGTACAGTGCGCAGGCACTGGTTTCGACGCTGCAGCAGCTGGCCCGGCGTGGTACCGCCATCATCTGCACGATCCATCAGCCTTCGTCGCAGCTGTTCTCGATGTTCGATCAGGTGATGCTGCTGGCGGAGGGTCGGGTTGCGTACGCCGGCCGTCCGCACGAGGCACTCGCTTTCTTCGCCCAGCACGGCCACGCCTGTCCGCCCAACTACAATCCGGCTGAGTATCTGATTGGAGCGCTAGCGTCTGCACCCGGCTACGAGAAGGCATCACAGCGAGCCGCCCATCGGTTGTGCGATCTGTTCGCGGTAAGTGAGGCGGCCGGCCAGCGCGATGTGCTGATCAATCTCGAGGTGCACATGGCGGAGAGCGGTGACTATCGGGTGACGGAGGTGCAACACCTATCCGGTCGGCCACACTGGCTGCATACCACGCTGTGGCTGACGTACCGGGCGTTGCTAACGGTGGTGCGCGATCCTACCGTACAGTATCTACGCCTGTTGCAGAAGATTGTAAGTCTTTGGTATGGGGAGGTTGAACACTAACCGCTCAGCCGAATTGTAATTTCTCTTTCGCTTCCAATGACAGGCAATCGCACTGATGGCTGGTCTGTGCTTTACCGGCACCATCGAACCTACCCAACTCGGTGTGCAGGCAACGCAAGGCATCCTGTTCATCCTTATCTCCGAGAACACCTTCACCCCGATGTATGCGGTACTGTCCGTGTTTCCGGAAACGTTTCCCCTGTTCATGCGCGAAACGAAGAACGGTCTCTACCACACCTCCCAGTATTATGTTGCAAACGTGGTTGCAATGCTGCCAGGCCTCGTGCTCGAACCGCTCGTGTTCGTCCTGATCGCTTACTGGCTCGCCGAGCTGCGTCCAACGTTTTACGCCTTTTGCGTGACGGCGATGGCGGCCACACTCGTCATGAACGTTTCGACCGCCTGCGGGTGTTTCTTTTCGGCCGCCTTTAACTCGCTCCCGCTAGCGATGGCCTACCTGGTTCCGTTCGACTACATTCTCATGATCACGTCCGGTGTGTTCATCCATCTCAACACGATGCCGGCCGCAACCCGCTGGCTGCCGTACATTTCCTGGATGATGTACGCGAACGAGGCCATGTCCATCGCCCAATGGGAAGGTGTTAGCAATCTTAGTAAGTTTTAAGGAAAGAAAAAGAGAGACAGATATAGAAATAGAGACAAGGAGTAAGAACAGGAGAGAATGATAAACAAATCAGTCACTCTATCCTTTTTTGTTTATCAACGTTTTTTTGTTTATCTACCACAGCATGTCCTGCCGTTGACGATAAACTGCCCTGCCTGCGTACCGGTGGTGAGGTATTGGAGCACTATAGCTTCAACGAAAGCCATCTGGCCCTTAACCTGTGGGCGATGGTGTTACTCTACTTCTGCTTCCACGTGCTCGGCTACTTATTCCTGTGGCGTAAAACCAAGCGCTGAGTGGTGTTGATGTGGTTTGAACATTGTGTCTGGTATCTATTATGCATCGTCTTGTTTTACAAATACACTAGGAAACTGAAGCTGTGTTGCTTTCGCGTTTTTGTTTTGTTTTTTTTTTACACCGGTTCAACATCGGTCACAACTGAGAAAATACGAAAAAGGACATCATTGCTTCGGAACAACTCATCGTCGCGTTATAGCGGATAACGAATTTCGAGACACAATGTGGTGCAGTTTGAATAATGCATCTGTGTAGGAAGTTGACAGAGAAACGGTTAAAACATCGCACGTGGTGAATTCCACAGCTCGATCGATTGCATAGCTTTAGGCTTGGGCTTTGGGGCTCGCAAAGTTCCAAGTTTTGATTGCATTTCAGCAGTCACAAATGGCCATTTGCTAAATACTCAGTTGAAATCACGGAATAAAAATATAAAAAGAAGGACAACGCTCTATTTATTTACTTGTTTCATCGTTTTTTTTTCAAGGCGACTTCTATTTGCTAAAGTGGTGAGTTTTGTATCGTCCAGTGGTGAATAATGTCAATGTCAGTATTGCTATTTGGACCAAAGTGTCGCTTTGGTCGTGCACCGCCTTTTCCGTGCCCTTGTTTGTTGATGTAATTCTATTTTGAGTAAAATAGTTTTTTCGTGGAACAAGTTAAAGGTAAAATAATTCTCAAAGAAACGTTAAGGGTGCCATTTAACTTTAAAACAAATAATTTTTCTAGCCCAAAAGGTGACGCCAGAGCTGTCATTCTGTCACTCGCAACACCAAAGACTACAAGCGCGTGGCTTTGTTAAGAAAAACAAAAAGTGTATCTGCACTTCGTGCATAGCTAATTCCTGTCGATCGCTTACCCATTGAGTTTGTACGATTCGTGCGATCTGAAGCAACTTGCAATGAGAAAATGGCTCCCTGTCCAACAACCCCCGATCACCAAACAACCAGTCAGCAATCAGAGCAGGCGATGGAGGGTGCCGTCATCTTGAAAGGCAGAACCGAGCCGCCATTGTGTGCGCTGCTGCCGGTTCAATGTGCCGGCAACCGTAGCCATCGCTACAAGTGCGACGTCTGCGAGCAAACGTTCAAACGACGCGACGAGCACGATCGGCACCGTTTTACACACACCGGAGTGGTAAGTACCAGCCGCCGTCGAGCGAGCTGAAAGACAAACCCGTGTGCAATTGTGTAATACGCCCCATTATTCTGTGTAATTTCAAGTACGCCTATCCCTGCCTGGAGCCAGCCTGTGGCAAAGCCTATTCGAACCGTTCCCATCTGCTCCGTCACGTGCGGGCGTGCCATCTCGAACGAGCCGGCGCAACCCGTCCGGAGGTCAACTGCAAGCATTCGAACTGTGTGATGAAATTTACCAGCAAGCAGGCGATGAAGCGCCACTACCAGACCAAGCACGTGCTGGGCAAACCGTACGCGTGCGACGTTTGCAGCGAGCGGTTCTGGCGCAAGCTCCAGCTAAAGTTGCACAAAGTGCGCCACACCGGGGAGTATCCGCATCGCTGCGAGCACTGTGGCCACGGGTTTGTGAATTTGAAAGCGATGCGAAGCCACCGCTGTAAGCATCATGCGCAAAAATGTCCCGACTGTGCGAAGGAGTTCTTGCACTGGTCCGAGCTAGTGACGCACCGGCGCCTCGAACATCCGACCCAGTACCGATGCGAGCAGTGCGACAAGCAGTTCAACACGAAGCGCAATTTAAATCTGCACGGACGAGTGCACCGAAAGCAAGAGGATAGCAACGGGCAGGACCTGCTAGAGGTGCTGGTGTACGAGTGTCCTTACGCTGGCTGTCCCCGGTTTTACGAACACGAGCGCAACCTACACGCGCACGTTCGTTCTAAGCATGAGAGCCGCAAACGGGAGGATCTCGTGTGCCCGGTAGCCGAGTGTGGTAAGTTGCTGGCCACCAAGCAGAAACTAGAGCAGCACCGCAAGTTGCATCTGCGTGCAACGAAAGCGGGCCGGTCGGTACGAAAGCTGTCGCTTACTGATGGGTTGGAAGGATGCAGCAAAGCAACGGGAACAATTGCAAGCGAGGAAACGGACGTCGTGCAAGCAAGTGGGAAAGACGCGTGCAGCATTCCGGTGGTACCGGTAGAGGCTAGCAACGCTGCGTTGCTTGATATTACCACCGATTCGGAGGTAGAAACCGGGAACACGCTGCAAGTATTGCTCGAGAATCACGTGCAGCACTTGTGTGTACAGCTCGACACGCTACGGTCGAATTTCGCCACGATTTAAGGGTGACGAGCACCTCGATAAACCGTGTGTACTACAGATTTAGATGTAGGTAGCGTTTCACCCTAAAGGCCTGTGGCCACAATGGAAAGCGTGCCGTTTAGACAGTAGGCTATGTATATATTTTGAGGAATCATATTTTTCAGTTTACATTTTACCTCTTACGGTAGGATTTTGTTTTGAGATTTTTTTTTTTTATATAGTGTACTATTGTCTGTACACACACAAATGCTAGGTACTGCTTTAAGCTATTATTAAATGTTTATCTGCACGTTCCCCACACCATCGAGCTGTAGTGTGAGATTAGTATTATCTTATTTGTAGGGCATAATTTCTGCGATTTCAAGTGGAAAGATCTTATTTAAATTGAATTGTTAGTTTTGTGTAACAATGGAAGAGGAAGATATAGGGAATTTATCGTTTTTAGTTGGCCCATCATTTACCATTAAGATGAAGATTTTGTTTTATTGAAAGGTCTATAAGTTTATATTGCAATCTATAAGTGGGATAATTACTGTGCATTTACACACCACCAATATAGCATGTTTTTTGAAATGTACTCAATGCTTATACTCATTTTCTATTTCCCCCTCAGCTTCCAGTTCAGGGAGGATGCTTTTAAGAACCAAACAAAAATCTGTCAACATACCGTAAACCTTTTCTTTTGCTTCCATTGTAATGTGATATCCATTGTGCTGACACATCTTTAACAAAACCGAGAGGTTATTTTGAACGCAAAATAAAGTTATATCAGGAATTTTCCGTTCATAAACCTCGATCAAGCTGCCAACCAATCCATTAAATACACAGAGATGATGTCGCTTTTCCTGCTATTACTTTATTTTACACTCTCTCCCCACGGTTCTTGCTTTAAAGAGAACCGGTTACCTTGCGCCTACGCATCGCTTCTTCCCATTCGGCCAGCTGCTGTTCGCCCGTCTTCGGCGCCGCTGGATAGTAGTGAGCCGGCGGTGTGCCCTCCTCCAGCCGGACGAAATAGTGGCAGTGTTTGTACTCGACCTCGCCCGTTCGGCCCCGGGCGTGCCGTCGCATACCCTTGAAGACGCGTCCTTTGCTGCAGAACGATTCCGCCACCCACAGGTTGGTCCGGTACTCAACGTTGTGGCGCTTGACTGCCAGCTCAACTGCTTCGAGAATTGCTTCCTTCACGTACGTTGCACCCTTCTTGTCGATGAAGGACAGCTGCTTGACCGCCTCGTCCACAGTCATGCCGCGCACAAACGACGCAACGTACCACATCTTCTTTGGGCTGTACTTGATGTTCGTCTTCTGGTGGCAGACGTAGCCAGGGCGGGGTGCTTCATCCGGTTGCTGGGGCGGGTAGATCACCTTGTTGTACTGGAGCCACCGTTGCGGGCCGGTATTGTGACCGTTCCAGTTTTTCGCCAGCGGACTGCCGGTGTGCAGATTGGCCGCCGTGATGAGTCGCAGGGCCGTGCCGCCGGTGTTGGCGTGTTGCGTGAGAAGGAGCCGTCTCAGTGTGTTTGCCAAATAGGTGGCCATTGTGAGTTTCGTAATCTACACGAGGTGGGCCAAACTGGCGGATGATAAAAAGTAGAACAGGCTCCGAAGTTTGTGATTCTTCCCCCTTTTCAGCTTCCCCTATTTGTCGGGAAAATTGATCCGCGCTGTGTTATGTATACAGTGTGACATGAAACGTCAATTACAGTCGAGTCCGCATCGTTCGGGGAGAAATCGAGCAATCGAGCAGCTGTGCAGCGCAGTACGAGAACAATATTTTAGCAAAACCCTGTTTTAATTTTATGTAGATGGTTTTTGAAAGGAAGCTCTAAATTCTGTTTCGTTTTGTCTAATATTTAGGATAATAATATAAAATATGTTTCTAAAATTAGTTTTGGTTTAAATCGATTCGAGCTCTTTGGTTATCTTCTACTTCACACGCCCAGCTAGACAAATCGCGTTACGAATACCAACAAAGTACCGGTAATTTATAGGAAATATGCACTTTTCAATTACTTTTCTACAAGAATGATATTTTTACTATTGTCTGTATTAAAACAGCCAGTGAAAACAATTTAATACTGGCCTAAAATCGGCATAAGAAGACGAAAATTAATTGCATTGAAAAGGTATAAGATATTAAGGTACAAAATTGCCTCACAAGGTTATTCGAGTTTCCTGCGATTTTCCTTGTGTCTCAAAATCACACACCACGCTACATTGGCATCACTGGCAATGTCATTAGCCGCACTCGTGAGTGCTCCGCAAGTGTGCATGAAACCGAGAGAGGGAGAGCTAGAGAGCAACACTAGCGTGGGAGAGAAGCGGCAAAGGACCGGATGAGCGTGAGAGAAGAATTTTCCTGACATGTTGGAAAATCGCAGCAACACGGGGATGTTTACGAGGGGGCTAGAAATGATGGGGTGCGAGGGTGAGATGAATGAAATTGAAACAAGCGGAAAACGTCATATTTTCCTCCGAGCGCCTTCTGGAAGAGTGCTAGAAAATACACTCACAAACGCACGTACTGGGATTTCCTTTTAGCATCGAGCCGGGGCGCGCGCACTGAATTTTCCGCTCTCCGTGTTCGTGCGCTACGGCACACATGTACAGATAGTTTTTATTCCGCTCTCCTCTCCTGACTGACTGACTGGTTGACTGGCACAGCACTGAGCGTAACGGGGCAGCAGCAGTTTGGAAAAACTTCGGAAAAGTCGAGCACTGCTACGTTTCGTGGTGATAATAAATGCTGCAGCAGCAGCCCCAGCAGCAGTGGCAGTAAATTCGTTTCCAAATCCGTGCGTTTTTCCGCGCAGTGCGTGCACAGCCTCTGGTGAAAAATAAAATACGGGGTCGAGGTTTTAGTGGCCCAGTGGTGCCGCAAGGATAGTGGCAGGACATAAAGCACCGTTACCTCTGTTGCACCTATACGCGTGTGTGTGTAGTGTAGCCGTTCGGCGAAAAAAAAAGAATACGGGCCAACCGGAGGTAATTGTGTGGCCAATGTCGCCGATGAGCAAACTGGCAGGCCAATACAATTCTTGCCGTGTGTAATTCTGAGGCGGAGGGGCCGCGAGGTGAAGAAACCTGGAGCAACCTGAATTTCATACTTGTCTTTTACTTTTGGTAATCAGTTACTAAGAAAAACACCTAACTAGGAAATGACCAAAGGAAGCAAATCATGGCAAACTAAAATCGTTTCCACCTGACAAAAAGTCCCTAAAGTTTGGAGGAAGGGGGGGAGGAGTGGGGTAAGGTTGTCGAGGGCAGGAAAAT
>KB688502.1:0-13885 GCA_000349165.1 Anopheles christyi
TGGATACGGCCTAGTGTGTAACGGCCGTGTATCCGTGTAGACATTGTCTGCAGAGAAAGAGTGCGTTTTATGGCGGGGTAAATGAGAAAGGAAGATATCTAGTGTGTGTGTGTGTGTGTGTGTGTGTGTAGTGCGTCCCTGCGCGAGTATCTGTCTCCGAAGACGTCGAGCGGTGGACACCTACCCTGCGTCGGCATTCCTCGACTCGAAGGAGGCGTGCACACACGAGGGATATATAAATTAAATTGTATTGCGTTGCGGTGGTTCAGTTTTAGCCAAAGCTTCTACCGGGAACGGTCATATCTTTGCGGGAAAACACATTTCGATCGTGTGTTGCTGCCTACAAAAGTTTGCTCCAATTGTGAATACCGGACATTTGAAAGTTTCTGATCGAGAACAGTGTCGTTAGACGACACGGTGCTTCACATAACAGTGCTTAACAGTTGCAAGTGTGGAAAGTGTTTTTAGCGACTTTAAATTTATTGTGCTACGTGCTTTTCTCGATCAGAATTTTTAGAAGTGATTTTAACCCCACGTTTGGTTCAGTTTTCTTTGTATTTGCAAAGAAAACTGCTGAAAGCTTGGCAAGATTTTACCAGCAATAGTGATCGCTTTAGTTGTTGGTCTATTGATTCTGTACTTCATAATGGGTGGTGTTAAGGTGAATAAGCAACATTTATAATAAAACCCTCAACTGTGTGTGGTGGTTTTGTGTGAATTTAGTGATAGGTTGCGTAAATCGTATTGTTCGAATGAATATAATGCATTTTTTCAATGTTTATTTTTAATCTGTCTTAATACCGTTTAAGAGCAATTATGTTGCTCCATTTCAAATATTTTTTTGATAAACCAATATTGATTAATTTTTTTTCGTTGTTCTTGTCTGCTTATCTTCAGCCCACTGAGGATGCTGTTGCCGGTTCTGCTGCCGTTGCTCAAGAGGTTGGTTCCACCACGGTCGAAGCCGGGTCAAGCGAATCGAAACCGGAAGCCGTAGTGACCGCTGCTGCCTCTGAAGTTTCTACTACCACCGCAGTAGTTGCTCCCGTCGCCGTCGCCGATACTGATGCTGCCGTTGCTCCGACTGCTGATGTAACCACCACCACTAGCGCTCCCACCGTGGACAGCACCAAAGTAGAGGAACCGGCGATTGAGGCGGTGTCTGTCGCGGCTCAGGAATCGGCTGCTGCTCCTGCTGCAGTGGTAGAGCACCAGGTGGAGAACGGTGAGCCGAAAGAGGTGGCGGCACCGGTAGTAGCAGAAGAACCGGCCGTCGTCGTCCCACTGGCACAGGAAGAGAAACAGGAGCCGGAAACCACTGCATCCGCACCCGTTGCCCCTGTCCCGGTTGAGGAGAAGGTAGTTGAGCCTGCAGTTGTTGAGGTAAACAGTTCTACTCCTACTACTACTACTAGTACTACTACCACTACCAGTAGTTCTGCTGTTGAGGTAGAAAGCAAGCCCGAGCAATCGTCAGTAGAGACCGAAGTTGCTGCTACTACTATTACCACCATTACTACTTCTACTACCCCTTCCGATACTACCAATCTCGAACATAGTACTACTAGTAGTGCCCCTCTCACCACCACCCTCACCGACAATGTAGCTAGCGAGTCGGAAAAGATTGTTGATGGTGGTGAAAGTACGCCCCCACCTCCACTACCCTCCATTCCTCCACCCTCTCAGGTGATGGTGTTCGTTGAGGCTTCTCTGTCGCAGGTTGCAAATGATCCAGCGTCGATGGAAGAGAGTGCAGCGTTGGTTTCGGTTCCGTCAGAGAATCCGTCCGAGGAGGTGGCTTCTCCCGTTGTTGCCCCTGTCGAAGGTTCGAAGGTTGATGAAGTGGGGGATGTCAGTCCACTTGAAGTACAGCAGCCGGCTCCATCACCGGTCGCAACTCAGGAGGAAGCTCCTGTCGTGGTTGCTCCCATCGAAGAGCAAACGCAGGCAGAGGAGTCATCTGAAGTAGCACACATTGTCGAACTAGCCGTTGTTGCGGAAAAGGTCGCCGAGGTAGCCGCTGCTCCATCGGTGCCGGAAGATCTAGCTTTGGTAACCGATGAGATGAAGGAAACAGTTTCCAAAGCTGTGGGTGAAATTCTCGAACAAGCGGTTGATAAGATTGAAAGTGGAGACGTACCGCTTAATGCTGCTGCTGCAGGTCCTGCTGTGCCCGAGGAGAATGTTGTCGAAAATGTCAAACTGACGGCGGAAGCTGCCGCTGCTGTACCACCGTTGCCTGAAGTTGAGGCAATCGATGAGATCAGTAACAACATTGATGATCTGCCACCGCCACCGCCGCCACCGGCCGTCGATGATGAGGAAACGGTTCCGGATTCTCTGCCATCGCCGCTGCCCACGATTGCTGCTGCCGTTCCCGCTGAACTGGACGCCGGTGTGGATGAGCTAAAGCAACAGGATACTAGCGTACTCTCGGTGGACATCTCTTCCCCTCTACCGCAAAACAGTCTCGAATCGCTCCCGTCGCCACCGACCCTGTCCCAGAGCGATGTCAGCCTGCCTCCTCCACCAGAGTCTCCAACTGCCGTCGGCGGCGGCCCCATGTCCGAGCAGTTAGTTGTTATCCCCGAGCCGGAAGTAGAGTCTGCCACCGCTGCCCTACCGTCGCCTCCACCTGCACCATCATCTGCTGGTAACGAACCCATCAGCTCTTCCATCCCACCAACATCCTCCCTCCCAGAAGCAGCAGAAGTAGAAGTAGCTAAAGAACAGCCGGCTTTGGAATCGACGGTAGCTTCGGATCTGTCGACGGCAGAATCCCGGGACGAATCCGTAACGATCAACAAGGACGCTACTAGCAGTAGCGAAGAGATGAAGGAGGAGAACAAAAAGCCGGTGGTGGTTGAAGCAAGTGCAGAAGAGTCCGATGTAGCGCAGCAGGACAGCACGGCAGCATCAGACGTGGCAGCATCGGCGAAATCAGTGACGGCAGAGACAGACACTGATGTTGCGCCCCCGGCAGTGGCCGTACCGGCGGAAGTAGAGGAAACTGTCGCGCAAAAGGTGAATAATCTTTCACACTCACTCTTCTACTCTCTGTTAGCGAACCCACAACACTACTACTACAACTACAGCAACAGCCCATCTTACCATCCTACTCCCATGCCTAGGAACGAGAAGCAAACGTGAAGCAGCACATCACCACGTGTGCTGGCTCCCTGTTTGTTTAGATTGCTTTGTTTGATTGTTTGTTTGTTTGTTTGTTTGATTGTTTGTTTGTCTGTTTGTCTGTTTTTTTCTTTTCCTTCTGTTGTCTATCGAAACAAAACGTGTGACATACACACACATACATACATACACATACTCACATACATAAATACACACACTCACACGTACACACTTTTGCATACACACAAATATCATACAATTATATGTTACACACATGATGTACGTAAGCGCAGATTTCCTTCAAATCCTACCGTAACATGTCGATCGATGATGGTCCAACGGAAAAGGGGGACAAAATCGCCACTACCACCACCACCATCCAAGTGCAGTTAATTTTTAACTTTGTTTCTGTTCTTTTTTTCGTTGGCGCCATCTTTTCGATATCCGTTTGTTTTTCCTGTTTTCTTTTGCTGTCCCTTTAAAGTTCTGTTACCTGATTTCAATGATGCTCTTTTTCATGAAACTATTTTTGTTTCGTTAATCATGTGCTGCTGACTGCTTCCCTCTTTCGTTCATGTTGTTTTAGTGTTTTGAATTTTAAGGAAATGTTTTACAGCGTGTGCATAATTTTATTCCACTGAACAGTTTCGACAGTTCTAACAGGTTGCAAGCAAATTAACAAGTTTTATTTAACATTATTTTTTTACTAATACATATTGGTGGCGGTGTTCAGAATTATGGATTTGGATTTATTTATGCTGAATGTTTTATTTATTAATTTATTTGTATTTTTTGTGAAGGTAATCATTATTATTTAACGTTTCTTGTTAAGAGGTTTTCAATTGCAGTTAGTGCAACATTGAATTCATAATAGAATTGAATGATTGCTACTGCGTGAGGATGGTTTATTCTAGAGGAAGAGGCATAAAAGAGTAACGATTGTTAAATTTTTGTTATTATTTTGTATTCTTATCTGATCGCTTTGTTTTTTAAAGTTAATATTTGTTTAATTTTTCTACTCTTTGAATATCCTCCTCTATCTCTATATGGGAAGGAGTTTCAAGCTACAGTACTGATGGTAAAATCAGCATATTGTAGTAGAAATCTAATCTTATTCATTTACTTTAACATTTTTATAGTTTTTGTGAGGTACGATCACTGTCTTGCCGTTTTTTCCTGTTTCCTATTCCTATGGGTTGTTTCACATTCAACATATATCTGCGTTGCAACCGTGTCCTTATGGTGTCTTTTGACTTACATTGTTAGGATATGCATTGAAAATTCATAGAAGCTACTTCAAGTGGACATCTCGACAACATGCAACTTATCTAACACTAGTCCTTCATTCGCCTCTTCCATATTTCTATAACGTTGATTGATAATTTAAAATATAATACTTTTTCTTCCTCCCACATAATATTGTGAATGGATTGTGTTATGGGAAACCTTGCTTGTTGTTGCGTTGCGAGGCGACGTAGCGAATCTTGATGTTAGTTGACTTGATTGTCGAGATCTTCATTGCAAATCCTAGTAGCGCGTCTGGCATGTTTCACATTCTCTAGCCGCTTCTTTAGCAAACCATTCCTGTTCAACGACGCAACATACGTGTGTAAATTGCTACATGTTTCATTTATGATGTATGAGTCTGGAAATGTTCTCTGTCCGCATTTTAATAGTTTTTAGACATACGTGTTACTTCATCTGTACGAATGCATTACACTACGGGAGTAGTGGGGTGTGCGTGTTTGCTGTTAGTTTTTCATATTCTCTTCTGCAAGTTACTATATAGATCATTCAAATTCTACTGCTCATATTGTACACAGTACCTTGCCAGCTATGTTCTAAACCTCTTCTCTGCCACACCGTTGATTTCTTGTTGAAATAGAATGCTAACTAATCTATTAATGTACGGTTTTTGGTTTGTTTGTGCGTGTGCTTCAAATTAAATTTCATTGTATAAATGACCTGCTATTTCTTCAGGTTGGGTCTTTCCTACGATGGTCTCGCCCATGCAAAACCTGTATATATTTGTTAATATTTACACATGTTTTCGTTTTCTCTTTCTCTCTTTCTGCTTGTTTCTTTTTCTATTTCCTTCTCTTTTCTTTCATCACATTTCCCTTTCGCTCTATTTCTATCAAAATTTCCAAATTTTTCCTCGCTCCTGTCTTCAATTGCACATGATGGCGTATCGTGCGTCCTGTCACCCTTTCCGTCATCCTTTATGCTGCGATTGTTCCCGACCTTCCTGGCACCTCCCGGTTGGCTGAACATCATCTACATCGGTGCGCGCGCGCCCACTTGTTTTAACCGCGTCACGCCGTATTTACACCATGTGCATCAGCAGCAGCAGAATGGTACGGCTGAGCATGGAACCAGCAATGGTACGACCGAAAATGGTAAAGGAGAAAATGGCACAACCGATAACGGAACAGTCGAAAATGGCCAGAACGGTGTCCACGAAACGTCCGCCACAGAAAGTCTGAATGGAGAGGCAGAGCACAAAAAGGAGGTAATAAAAAAAACACAATTCAAGCACTAGCAAACGAGTACACCAAGCGAAAGTACGTTGTTTATAAACTTTTTACTCTTTGTTTTTTAGGAGAAAATTCCAGAAAAGGCAGCTCAGCTCCAGCAACCTCCACCAGCAGCTCCGGAGGTAACGGCCGAGTAAAAGCAAGTTGGCTGAACGCAAATGACAGCATCTATTGATTATTAATTAATTATAATTCTTATTATTAATAATAATAATTATACAGAAACAAACACACACAAAAAGGAATCATACAACACACTCTTTCAGAAAAAAATAAAAAGGAGAAATAAGTAATAATTTCGAGATAGAGATAGAACGTTCGATCGAAAAAAAATAATAAAGAAGCGAGTGGAATTTGAATGTTAACGATAAGGAGCAACGAAATGTTCGTGCGCAAACGAAAAACAGAATCAAACTACTACACCTTGATGCTTACCTCTCTCTCTTCATACAAACGTGTACACCACCAATAATGAACATTTGAATTTAGTCTTACAAATTTATAGCTTTTTTAAAACTTTTGATAACGTTCGTATTTGTCAAGAGCCAAGAGGTATCAAAAATAGCTCCCAAACGATGGCTCATGAAAACGATGGTTTATATAGTTATGTTGTTAATAGCAATGTGAAGCATGGAAAATTGGAAACACTCGTGTGCAGCCAAACAAAAAAGCATCTCCTAATAGACTTTTAGGTTGTTTAGGGTCAAGCAAAAATCGCTGCTAACATGAACAGATAAACGGTTTGAACGCAACGGAATACGAATTCTTATATTGTAGAAATTGTCATTCAAATGCCAGTACAAGAATTAGTATGGGAGATCCTAATGTGAAAAAATTCTTCGTGTTAAAGATAGCGAATCTATCCGGCGACTGTAAGCTAATGCATGCGGTCCTTAACTCTAATTCGCTACGAACCTTATCTCGGAACGGAGTGTGATCGCTGTACATGTAAACGAACTTTTTTTATATAGCAACTATCTATACCGGGTGAAAACCATCAGAGTCGTCCTTTTCAGAAAAGAAAGCATATAGGGATACGGCACGAGCATGGAGAGAATCTTCCCTCCCTCGCTGCGGTTACTGCTGCTGCTGGGAATTGAAGTGATGGTCTGTTAGATAGAGAGAAACGACGACGATTTCCTGATCCCTTTTGCTATCTTTTTTTTTCTTTTAATTATTATACAAAGAAGAGTATCAATAAACCTTTTCAAAAAAACCTAATGGGCGCCAGATAATGGCAAGTTTTTTGTTTGTTTTTCTGTATTTTTCTATGTTGCTTTTTACATTTTTTCCCATCAGATCTTTCGTTAAGCGTATTTTTTGTATCAGAAGAGTGGAAGAGTCTCTTCGTCTATGCTATTTAGAGTTTGGTTTTTCCGAATGTGTTGACAACAAGCGTACAGAGCAGAGCGGATGATGCAAATGATAAAGCGGATTTTTAGATCGTTAATCAGTGAATGATGGAAATGCTTTTGATGATAAACAGCATACGTCTTGAAAGTACTGTTAAACGCTAAACATGATGCATTCATTGATTGATTGACAAGAAAATAATTAACTAGCTAGACAGCCCAGTGACGAGAGCCCTACACAGATACGGCGGTGAGACATTATTGCTGTATCAAACTGGAAACTCCGAATCAGAGGCAGCGGAACTACAAGTATCTGAAAACTCTAGATTGCATAAAAATGCCGATTATAAAGAACTAGTTTCAATGCTACGAGTTGGTCTCTAAACGATACGATGTTTTTAAAACGTAAATCTAAAAAATGTGGAACATAATAAAACGTACGAAGGTTGCTGTATTTTGCGAGTATTAAAAATAAGATTATTTGTACGTTTTAATTTTATATTTTTAGAATAAAATTAGGTTTAAAGCTCGAGGAGAGGAGGCATACTAAGAGAGACAGAGGTGCGGACGAAACGGCGCAAAGCTGTAACACGTGTAGAGGAAGAAAACTAGAAATAGTGTCAAAACTAATTACATTACAAAACACGATCCAAACCGCGCAAACCACGATCAGTTGAAGAGTGAATGGTTAAATTTTCGAACATTTGATCAAACCTGCATCGAGATAATACTAGGAACATGGAAGAGGGAGGGCCCCAACATCCTTATTTCGTGTATGTACTCAAACCAGAGCCATCCGTGTGTCACGTCCATTCCATCGTGTGTGTGTGTTTGTGTGTGCCTGTATTCATGAGAAAGATCGCGTGATAAAGATGAGCTCTAGCGAGTTCTACATTTGGAATCTTAATCCAAACTACCTTTTTGTGGGTAAAACATAGCAACGAGTACACCGACTAATTGCAAAAGACTGCCTCAATCATGAAGAATACTGATCAAATATTGAACTAAGCAAAAATGATCCCGATCATGTCCATCTTCTTGGAATCCCCATCCATGTTTCATCATTCATCCACGATTACTACTAACGTACTCGCGGGGTGCGTGGCACCCACTAAAGGTCCAAATTTTTGGGAATATAAATATTTATATATTGGTATTCCGACGAAAGTGTACCAGTTGCTGGTTTTGGTCCAGCTTTCGAGCATCCTTTACTTTTACTACGACGACCTATTGTAGCTATGCAGAACGACTAACGCGGGCATTGGTGGAACGTATGTCTTTTTGATAAACGTCCTTCAATTAAATCCCTCCGGTTGTAGATTGCATAACTATCGTATATTATAGTCTGATATAAAAGATCGTACGATCGTTGTCAGTATCCAGTCCGAATTGAGACTCAGCGATAGGTGTGGCTCTGATTATTGAGAGATGACGTAAACAAAAATAGTAATCAAACAAAACAAAACAAGGTGGAACGTTTTACTACGAAATACAAATCTTACCGATTATACACAGAACATACATTCAGTCAATTTAGGAACGGCGTCGTTCGAGACGGACGAGATGACCATAGTTTACAATAGTTAAATGAACGATAAATATGGCGATTTTTTTAAACACTCTTTTAATAACGCTTCCATTCTTTTCCTGAGACACACAACAGGAGAAACCCATTCTTTTCCCTGTGTGACAATGAGTAGTAAAAATTATGAGTCGAACTTCAGGATTCCCTTGGAATGGGTTTAAGAGCAAGGGAAACGGAATATAAAATTATGATAAAAATGTAATAATGACACCCATAAATCCCTCATTCGACGAAAGCAAGGACACATTGGTGGTCGGTCATCCGTAATGTGTGCGATGTGGGATGGAACAAATTTCAGCAAAATTCCTATTGTTAGTTACTGTGTGTGCATAAAAGTACAGTGTCATGTTACAACACTACACTCCATCTCCAGACAAAACAGGTAGTTTAAAACTATGTTTTCGTTAACGGTGCATAAAACACGTGACTATTCCAGCTGCAATGCTATTTTGATTCAGCCTGTAGAAAATAATGGTCTCCATAAAGTGAGGAATAATTTTTATTTGTGACGCATGTAATGAATCAATCTTCAAAATGAAATCAAAATAAACCAATAAAAATAAAGTATTAGAGAGAACGAAAGTTAACGGGCCTTTCATTCGGTTATGTGTTTAAGCAAAAAGAAATTCAAATTTGTTTTTTTTTATTTAATTCAGAAAAAATCAATTACCTTTGAATATCTTGTTCAACGGTGCGTTTGAATGAACAAACGAAGTAATCAACATGGTTTCATAAACGAAGCTCATTGGTAGTGGAAAACGTCAAGTTGAACCAAACACAAATCTAAATCAAAACAAACCACCACCAGCGGGCGGCAACTACAAACTTTTTGTTTCCACTAAAAGAGAGGGTTTTTAAACAATCCAAAATGCACGATATAGTTATACAAACCGCGTCCGAGCAGGACTTTACAGAGGTTAGTTTATTTATATTTTATTTAATGTTGTCTGTGTCTTATGGACCTTTACATTTGTAGGCTGTTTTTTTGCTTATCGACTATATCGTCGAGGTGCCCCGAAGAAACCAGCAATGTCGAGATCGGTTGGCACAGCTGCTCGGCCATTCTTCATCCAGCGAGGAGCTCAAACACACACTGAAGTTGTTTGATGCCCTCGTACGCAAATACTGCATCGGTGAGGTGGACGATGTGCAGTTGCGATCACACCTTAGCCATCTTTCGCCAAGCCGACAAGACCGTGTGCTGGAAATAGTGAATCTTCGTCGACCGGAAATAGCTCGACGATTAATCGACGAGGTGAACAGGCGGGAAGGAGGTGTTCCGCTTGTCGAGTCGTTCGATTGGAACGTCAGCTGGGTCATGGGAAGTAGCAGCTTGGCGTCGCTTCGCAAACAGCTGTGCACGGTGGCACTTTCTTGTCGCGATGGTAATTCCAAGCCGCAAACGATCAATTTCGAAATGGTTCGAGAACAGGTGGAGGAGGTGATACGCCAACTAGAACTGGTTGTAGGATGATATTGCTTTGTAAGTACGACTGGCAACGGATACATTTCGAAATAAGTTCGAAATCCCACTCATGCTCTATACTATATCAGTTCCAAATTAATTTTTTCGACTTGCATTCCATTCACTTGGTTTGTGAATCTGTTAAATGTATTATCAAGTAACATACGATTCAGGTTTATAGAATAAAATGTGTAATTTGGTGAGTTCTGTCATACAGCGATTCCATTGAAAGAAAATTTGAGAATGCGCTGCATTAGGGTATCCTGCGTAAACTTTCGTCAAATTATTAGTTCACTGTATTATTGACCTGTCTCATCAGGAATGTTAATTATACCAATACCAATACCTGTTACACGATATGCTAGTACTCATATCAAACATTCTGATTTTGATGTTGTTAATAACGATTTTGCAGAAAATTTATACTAGTCTCACCATCTCCTCCTTGCCAAGCTAGAGAAGCTGTTTCCATCAGAACCTGGTTTCCTGGATGTCGTCTTTTCTAATGAATCGGTCCTGTCGCAACTCGGCTTTGTGTTCTTCCTGTCCTTCTCCCCTTCCTTCGTTGTGCCGCAAGCCAGTGTCTTTAGTCCACTTCTCTTCGTTTTGTTTATCAATGACGTATCTCTGTTCTTCCTGCAGATAACTTCTGATGATATGCAGATGACATCAACATTTTTTTACCCATTATATACTATCTCAGACTGCTCTGCATTTCTAAATGTGATCGATCGCTTCGCAAATTTGGTTCACCAATAACCAACTCTCTCGCTGTATCGCCAAATGTAGTGTCATCTGCTTTTCACGATCACGCTTCCCGGAATCATCTTTTTTTTAATTACCTTCTTAATGGCGACTAGTTCTTCTTTCTTGGCTTAAACAACTTTCGCGGCCATGCCGGCCTTATACAGGCTTACTAGACTTTGTTTTACCACGTAGCTGGATAGTCAGTCCTTGCCACGGGGGGACAGTTCGGATGGAAATTGAACAACGTCCGGCCTTTACAGGAGCCGGCACGTCTAACCATTAGACCACCGGGCTGCCCTTCCATTTCCCTCTTCTTTTACACGACTCCGGCTGCGATTATTTTTAAGGATGGTTTTTAAGATTTAATTATTAAACCATAAGGGAAAACAACGAAAAAATTAAATACAATACAATACAATATCGAGGTGAGGCGTATATCAGACTTAAACAGAAGCAGAATGAATTGGATTGAAGATCATTGCGATGAAGACAAAATACCTGCCTGCGGGGGGCTTAGCCCGTGATAGGGCCCGATTGGAAAGTAGTGTTGGGGACTACCTCGAGGTGGGAGAGGAGTTCTTCTAACTTGGAACTGTCGTAACTTCGGACAACGATATTAGCAGCGAACTCTATTGGAAGCGAAGGATGAACCATGAGCTTGCTGAGGTGTCCTGACCGGACATCCTGACGGTGGTGAAGGCCGGCATGTTAAGATGGCTGGAGCATATGTGGAGGATGTCAGACGCATGTCCCAACCAAGCAGGAGCTTTTAAGCGACCCGCAGTCTGGCACTAGACGCAGAGGCGCGCAGCGTGCTAGTTTGCTGGATCAGGTGGAGAAGGAGCTGCCGGAAGTCGGGTGCAGAAGAGGATGGAGGGAAGTAGCCCTGGACCGAGCATCCTAAGGAACGGTTGGCTACCTGGCCATTTCACAACGACGTGCTCTACCGCGAGCCGGCCACCAAAGAAGAAGAAGAAGTAGTTTCTGGGCTAGTGTATATCTGATCTAACGCCTGACGTAATGGAACTGTTTAATTCCAGTCAAGTATGTCGAAATCCTTTCTCGCATCGCTGAAGATGCTCAAAACGAATTATGTGAAATTCTTAGTACCTTGTAGCGAATTAAACTCCGGAGATTAAGTTAAGATCTTCGGTATAATTAGAGAGAGATATGAGGTTCTGCAGTTTCAAACCTAGAAGACGCAAACTCGTTTGTCTTTAACGCTTGCCTAATCGATTAGCAAACGATGCCTCAGAATCTACCATTGGGTATTTACCCAATATTTTACTATACCCTTTAAAAATATTCTTAGCGAAGAAAATACTTACATTTTCTAATCATCTACATTATGCCTCTGAAGCATTGGAATACGATGAAGTAGCCTCTGATTCGGTCAATGAGATAACTTTTTTTTTATTTTTCACTTAATGCAAAATATTGAGTTAAGACATTCGGGCGTGAATTTAAAATATTATGGTATTTCTTACTTATTATTGTTAAACAAAAGCAAAACGAAAGTCTTCTAAACAAAATATCAACTGTCTGCTGCAACGTCCAACAGATTTTTAAACAGAAGAATATACTCTCATCGATATTGTAGCTGTATTTTGTTGTGCAAGGGTACGAGATAATGTTTAATTTTGATGCATTCAAATCAATAACCTTTTCCATTGTAACACGGTTATGTCTATTTCGGATTGTAAACATTTCCGTAAAACAGAGGCAGTCTGGTCGTCTCCTCGCGTATCACCATCATAAATGGTCCATTCACGATGAAGCTAATCTGTGACGAAATACGGTCTATCAGCGTTGCAGTCGCTGCGCCACCCTCCGTTCCACGCTCGTTTACCGTCAGATCTACTTTATGCAGCATCTCGTTGACAAAGATCGATTCATTTTTCGATGCCATCATACCAGACACCGTATCTCGACGGCGTCGACGCCGGAAGTCGGCCTGCTCAACACAGCACACGCACATTTGGCCACCCCAAGCACAGTGCTCCTTCAGACAGTCGCCCCGTTCGATGCCGTTCCGTTCCACAATGGCGCATTCTGCGTACTGCTGTTGTAACTGACGTATAGCGTTTTCCTTCGTGTCCTGCAGAACGTCCAAAAGATCCAGCGTTTCTTCCCCACCAGCGCGATTCAGTCCAGTCAGCAGGCGGTACAGGTCGGCATCCTGACGTTCGAACAGCGTGTACACGCCAAGTTGCTGCAGCACATTTTTCAGGCTGATTGAGTTGGAAATGTGCATCTTGGGAAAAAGTAACGTGACGGATTTCATCTTCATCTTTGTTACGATATCGTTAATCCGCTCGGCGGAAATCTTCGATTGCAATGATTGCACGAGCTCGCGGGTAGAGTTCATCGGCATGAAGATGTACATGGTGACGTTCTGTCGGTACGGCACACCGACCACGCGAACGTTTTCCTCCTGCCAGAAGTAGTACGGCATGCAGTGGCTCTTTGCCATCATCGGAATATCGAACGAGTCTGGCCCATCGGGTCCGTTTGGGAAGAAGCGTCGATTTCGGGTGGCAAGTGGTTGGAATGCTTCCTCCCACAGTCCTCGGAAGTAGAGTGTGTTAACGATCATCAGAATCGTATCGGAGCTGATGTGAGACACAATGTCTGCGATACGGCCGTGCGTCTGGTTGTGTACCCAGTTGTTAATGAACCGGACCGAGCCCATTTCGTCACCGACAAAGTCTAGCTGCTGCAGTTCGCTTTGGTACAGATCTTTGGCCAACTTGTCGTAGCGCTTGTCGAACGTTGTGCCCTTTTGGGCGAATATACCATTACCGATCTGAATGAGAAGATCTTTCCTGTGGATGGAAGAAAACAAAGAAAAACTTTACATGTGAGTTCTGTTACAGCAGTATTTGGGATGAGTGCATATTGGCAAAAGTTTTTTTTTTCAATTTGTTATTGTCTATTTTTCATTATCGTATCAATGCTGTAGAGGTGTTCTCTATTCGTATGTACTTTTTACACATTGCTTCTTCTTGTTCTTCTTTTTGGCTCAACAACCCCAGTTGTATAAGGCCTGCCTAAGCCACTAATGGGCTAG
>KB688513.1:0-13936 GCA_000349165.1 Anopheles christyi
TAGAGTGCGTCATGTTGTCATATGTTTTAAAACGGAAGGTATGCGTCTTTGAATTTATGGCATCAATATTTTTCATTGCTTGTAACAATTGAACTTCTCTCATCCAGATTCATCGCAATCCTTGCGAATATTACATTCGGTTAAACTGCGAGCCTAAAGTTATGCAATGTGCATTACAAAACTGCGATATCAAATAAGGTGCTAAATGACTCATATCATAATTTTTGATAACATTTGTAAACGCATTATTAACAGTACCAAATCAAATCATAAAAATGTCTACAGCAAAGTTTAAATATTTCACAAAATCCTAAAAATCATTAAATCCTTTCTTTTCATCCCGCATGACCCCTTACAAAAGTTTTATTGTGCATTGTGTCTGCGCTCTTCGAGACAACCATTTTTTACGAGATGTACCCAATGCTCATAGCCTTGCAACCCACACAAGCCTACGCCATTTACAAATGCTTCTCACCAAAGCTGCTCTTCGAAGTAAAACACTAAAACGACAGTCATATCAGGGGTTAAGGATAACCTGGATTGGGTCTTTGGAGTGTTTTTTTTTTCTCTCTCCCTCTGGTCTCCTACAGAACCATCTCCCCGTGTTGAGTTTGTTTAGTACCAATTGGGAGGAAAAACGAACACAAACAAAGCTAAACAGCATGCCTCTTATCGTCGTAAAGCAAAGGCCCCGGTACACATATGCTTCACGGATTTCTGGTGGCTGTTTTGGAAAGTTTTTATTGTTTGTCGTAATCGGGACGTAGCATACTTTACGGCATCGATAATCATTGGCCGTGATATTTTGCTGAATCCTGCTGAATGGTTCCTCGTTACGCTAGACGGAAGGGTAGGGCACTTCCATTTGCGGGCCAATGTGCAGGAAACTGATTTTTACCGAGGCACAGGCACAAACGTTTCAAGTACTTGCCATTTCTTTTGGTCGTTACTGAACGCGAGGTTGAAGGTGAAATGAGCATTTTATTTATGACCTTCTATACCGCTAATCGTGCACAACCGTAAATGTGTTTATGGGGCAATAACAATTAGTTTAAGGTAATTGAATTGCGCAAAATTCAACAGATCAGTGACAGAGAGTTTTTCTCTACGAGAAAGTTAGCGGAATGGAATGAAAAGATAATCGTATTACTTATAAAAATCTTAATCGAGGAAAGACGAAATTCTGTTGCATTTAACAGTACAAGTTGGAGCATTTAAATTATGCTGTTCAAACGCGCATTTGTTGCATCCACACGTTTGCCTTTCCGGGATAGCATGTCGCGTTATTTTCTCTCTAGATCGAGCGCAAAATGCATCCAAAGAAAAAGCAAATTGAAAAACAGACACATACACACACAAAACCTCTCTTTTTCGCACAAATGGTAAAGAAAAATCAGCTGCATGTGCAATTCGATACGTGCCGAGGTTTGTATGCGAGTTGTTCCGGCAGTTACATTCCCTTTCGATTGTACTAGCAGTGCAGTGCTACGCTCAATTTGATGGCAAAGAAAAGACACGTATCGTATTCCATGACAGTACAATAAAAGGGACGCGCATGTCGTAAGCTATTGAAGATCGACAAGATTACCTTTTGTTTAGTTTGATTTTAGTATCAAGAACTACATCTGAGATTATCTTCCCAGTAAGAACAATTTAAATAATGGAGCATCCCCTCAAACTTTAAATCATTTATCTTTTGCTATTTCAAACAAATATACTTAGCATTCTAATGTTTTTTTAGCAAAGTGAAAGTTTTAAATTTACTAGCAAAACCATTATTAAGGAAATGCAGCAAAACTTTAACATTATCTCCTTCTTCTAGCATCACGCACTACACTTTAGAGGAAACAAGTGCTCAGAACACAACCGGAAACTTAAAGAACTCGGCGAAACCCATGTTTATCACACTAATCAGGAGAGGTTTCGTCGAGTTTGCGCTTTGCATCGTCACAACCTTCAGCTGTTACTCACACGCAGGGGAAAATGGTAATGTCATTCCTGAGATCCCTCTCCACAAGCAAAACTTTCGATGGAGGCTTCACGTGAAGTAGGGATGTGGGAGGTTGCTTTGCTTATCGTGTCAATTGTTTCAACGCTTTGCCCGACCCAACACTAACGTCAACCGCTTGTCGCCCGCTGCCGATCATCATTACAACTTTTCATTCTCATTTTCCCGTTTTCAGTTACGCCGCCTTTTTGCTGCCGGCGGCCATCCGATGACAAATAATGACAAGAAATTGCCCACAGCTTTTGCGTTCAATTTCACTGTGATCCCTGTGGTACCGCGCCCGGTGGTCGACTGACTTGTTATGGGTACGGATTGTTTGCTGTTTGGTTTGTTGCTTGCCGAGGGTTTCTGATTTTATCGATAAGCATAAAAAGCATTGGAAACAAAACCGACAATAATGAGCTGTCCGGTAAATGTCAGCTTTAATATGGCGAGAGTGTGTTTTGTTCTTGTTCAAACGATATCACATCATTTGTATTGTATTTATGAATGAGATTTTGTTATGCAGATTGCATAAATTATGGCGTTTCGAGTTCTTTTCCTTTTTCATTCAAATCGTAGGTGAAAAGGCATTACAAAAAAAACCCTGCGTATCAATCGTATCAATTAACACAATTGTACAAATTGCGTACTACTTTCAAATTAAAGTGTGAACTAATCTATTTACATCACTCACAACAAAATAAAGCCTTTCTCTCGTTGATTAAAAACAGTATTGAGCGGTGGTGCTGTGTTTCTGTCGACATTCTTTCTGGGCCCACTGGCCCACAATATATTACCAAACAGCATTTGAATATTCAATCTTGTTCTGGTTGAGCGAAGATTGAATTGAGCGATTCCGTGTCTGCAGTGAGATTAGAAGCATGAAGTCAAGCAAAGCAAGTTCCACATAGACCGACCATACAACCGAATGCAATAAATAAGTGACAGATGGCCTGACTGACTGCAGATCATCCATTCGAGCATTGCCACTGCTGCTGCTAAAGTTGTAATGTTCCGTAGGACACACGAAAAGGAAGCAGCGCTCGAACGGAGCGGACGGAGAAAGAACATCATCCATCCGTAAGCTTGGCGTTACAATAAATTATGCAGCCGTCGAACATTGGTGTGTGTGTTTGTGTGCGTGTGTGATGGGACCCGAGTGTACATGGGGAGAAAAATATTCACAAAACACTAACACTTTGCGAAAAGTGGGAAGGGAAACAACAATTTAACCGACAAACGAAGAATAGATTCAATTCCATACAAGCTCACTCTTTTACATTTTTATTGGTCACACGATGCTGGAAACTGTGTTGCGGATTGAAATGTGGAACGTGTTAGTGTTGTATTTTACTGTCTGCAGTTGCACACGTTCGATCAGTTTGTTTGCGGTGTACTGCCTCGACAGTGATACATGTTGTGTAATATTATCAATCAAGCACACTAGCTGGCAGCTTGTTGGTAGCATTATATTTTCTCCAGTGCTTGGTTCCATTTCACGCTCACTATAAAAAAAAAACCCTTTTTTTGTTTTATACAATTATCAAAAGATGTATTTTCTCCCCATTAACATTAAAAAATATAGATCTTTAAACACTTGCAGGGAGCAACGAATTGGTGTGCATTGTGAAATAAGGTGCAAAGTACAAAACATCCTGCTGAACTCATTTGAATTATTTTCAACAAAAAGTCAAATCAGAAACACAAACCATTTAAAACAAAGATCCCTTTTAAGTGATCGTTCGAGTAAGAAATGTACACGGACTAAAATTGCCTACATTCCGTTGGCAAACATTCTAATTTGCTCCAAGCCCCCAATTAAAACGTCCTTTCATTAACATAAGAAGGTTAAAATGGAGCTTGGCGAGGGAGTCGGACATGCAAATCTTCATTCTTGCATATAATTATTTCAGGTTTTTATAACAGTCTGGAAGGGTTTCAGCAAAATGTAATGAACGCCTTCGTGCTTTGAAAATGCGCTTTTAATGTTAACAAAAAAAAGGATTTTTTTAAATCTATTTCTAAAGATACGACGGCGGATATTTTATCCTGCAGACTTCTTGAAGTTAAAACATTAACCGTTTCATTAGCCAACAACACGGCTCTCAAGAAAAATGTGTAATTTATACACACTTATGCTTTATTTAAGCTTCATCTTCGTCCATAACTTCATCTCTTGCAATGGTAGATAAATTCCCAAGCTATTTCGTCCACTCCTATAGGCGCACACACCATTCCAATAGTCCAAAAGTCCTATACGTTAATAATTAAAATACGCTTCTAGTGCAGCACACCGACAAACGCATGCAGAGGCGGTCATCAACGAACCGAACAGGCGGACACTATCGCTCAGTCTCTTCCCAGCCGACGTTTGTCAATCTTTCACACAATGTGCCATCCATCGTGCAGTGCTGCTTGCTCATCATAACTGATTATACGCGGGATTCGGAAAGTTATTCGACAAGCTTCAGCTTACTATCTGAGGCAGCAAGAACACACTCGTCACTCGTTGTCCGGATGCTGTCAGTCAGACGACGATGCTGCTGCGATGTGCTGAGTGCAAACGTGCATCGAAAACACCCGGCTCGATGTCTAAAGAAGGAAAGTCAGCACCGATGGTCACGCAAAAGGGTGGTGCGGCAAGCACGGCAAGCAGATAGCAAGGCGAAGTTGAAAAGTATCACACAGTACGTCACATTCGAGGCCCATTTCGATAGCATGGTCTGACGGAAACCCATTAATCTGAGCCTTCGGTGCACAGATTGTCTAACATCGGATGCGTCCTTGCCGGTGGTATGGTAAGCAACTATGCCAATCTCTCGTCGACGCCACAATCATCGGATTAAAAACACCTGGTACTAGTTGCTTCGAAAACGCTGTTAGAGCTGTCAATCAGAACGGGATGGGGTTGAGCTTAGACAGCCGTACAACCGATTGTTTTCACGAAATGCCGGTGCTCATTTATCGTATGATTTATGGTCGTTTATACGCTTGTTCGAGGTTGTGCCCGGAACAGGATAACAGTCTCGAAGATGTTTTCAGCAACATGTTAACATTAAAACGACTTTCTAGCGAGTGTGTATACATTTAATGGAAACTTTCATCAAACCAAGACGGTGTGAAAGTGCAAAATTTCATTTTCTTTTTAACTGTTAAACAACGCTTCTGCATCGTGGGCACAATCTTTTGTACACCAACCCTACACTCCGATTGCGCTACCTTATTATTAGCCACCATCCCGTTGGAAAACTGCTAAATCCAGGTAACACTTCCTCAACCTTAAGTCTGACAAACAACCAGCGAAATCTACTTTACGGTTTGCAGCGTGTGCAGACTCGGTCTCCCCGGTGTGCAATCCACCCCTGGCCCGGGTGTGGCCACAATAAACGAAACGTGAACGTACACGGCTCGCTCACTGATTCAATTATTCTTCGCCTGTAATCTTTATAATGCTCATAAACGCTTTAACGAGAGCGAAATAACCATTACTTTCCCATTTGCGCACCATATGAGGACGATAATTATGGTGCCAGTGAATGGTCGTGTGTATCCAATGGTGTGTCGGTTGAAACCATGGCACACACACGGTCGCCCGATCGTTCGCATTCGGACGGCAGCTCATGCGGGTAGGGGTTTTTGCAAACCCGACGATGCAAGAAAAGCAAAAACCTCTGCTGCGTGCCGGCTCGCAGGCTAGCATTGATTACCGATTTTACTATTTGCTAGTTTATGGCAAGTCTTAAACGATGTTCGACAAGGTATTAAGGGCGGTAAAGTATCGTGAAAAATTATAAGCTTTGTTGCAGCTGCAGCTCGGACGGGCAGATTGTATGTAATAATTGTCACTTCAAGTGGCCATTACCATTGCGCAAACAGCTGTTTAGAGGTTGCTGTTTGAACAGAGATTGCACTATCAAGATAATTATGGGAGAATTTAAAGCATCGGTAAAATAAATCTATCGCTAACATAGGCAAGAATGAGGTACATACTTTCATACTTACGTGCATGACTTGCTTTTTGTAGCTTTTTTTTATAACAATGTGTTGTTTTATCAATCTTTATTTTTATTAATTTAACAATAACCCTCAATTACCATTTTGCATATCGTAAAATGTAGAAAAGCACATTGTTGAAAAATGCCTTTTAAACCAAATAAAAACATGGCAACAAACCGACAGTGGGACTAACCTGTCCATTGGCCAGGTGAGTGCGAACAGCATACACATGATACACAGAGAAACAGCTGCGTGGTAGAACAATTCTCATCTCCGTTTATCCGATTAGAGGATGCAAAAAAAATGATAAACACGCGTGCACTCATGCGAATTCGTAACGGAGCTACATGCAAACTAATTCAAGCAAATGCAGCCAAACGAACACGGTATGTGTGTTGATAAATAAGCTACGATTCTTTTAAGTGGTTTTGTTGTTGTTTTATTTAATCTGTTTAATCCTTTACTACGCTGAAAACCAGCTAAATGGTAAAACGCCTGAAGTTATGCATGCTGCAACAGTTTCTGATCATATGTTACTGTTGATAGTTAATATATTACTGCATGTTCATAACGTTAAAATAATTAAGTTCCATTAAGTTTTTCTCTATTCAATTAATTTACTTCTGTTTTTCATCCTCAAAATCCAAAAACCACAAAGATCTTATCATGAAGAACCGCAAACCAAAAAAAAAAAACAGCTATCCCATGTTGGGCTGCTTTGTTGTTCCCTCTATTTTATTTCTATTCCATTTCATTTATTTCGTTTCAAATTGTTAAAAAAAACGCTACACACACACAAACTCAAACGAAAGAATGAGCTGAACACGAATACACTGACACAAAAAGTGGCCGCATTGTCATATAAATTGACTCAACGCTTTAAATGAACCAAAAGTCACGACTGACCAGACCACGCTACGGCTTGCGACCGTGGCCTGGAAGGTCGAGCAGCATCTGCAAAAACAAACAGCCAACCGTAACCTAACCTCAATTTTGGTGGTGTTGCAATTCGTTTAAAAATATTCCTATGCGCTCTTCATCGAGCCATCTGTTCTGCAGCCAACGGCGCAACCCGAACGCCCGAAGAATTGCCTGGAAAAACTGCTTACATCGCGTAGTACTATTTATTTTTCTGTCTTTTTTTTTGTTTTATTTGCTTGCTTTTCCTCTCTTTCTCTTTTAGTTTCAGCGTGCAGGCAACATACCCGGTCCAAACCAACCGACACAATCTCATGCACCATAAAGATCGTCCGATAGCATCGAGCACCAGAAAAGAATACTTTTACTTCTACGCGCTCTATATGCGGTAGGTTTAACCTTCCAATTCTGCCATCCAACCAAGCTCGCTGTGACAGTTTAAATTTGCATGCAAACAAAGCAACAAAAAGGCAAACAAAGCAGAGCCAGTATTTCCTACTGAATATGAGCCATCGCGGCTGACGCACACGCTCCGCAAAAAAAGGGATTTCGTTTGGCGACGTTCCCAACCGGCTGCTAAAGCCTACACGCTTTCGCTTGCGTTATGACAGTTGTTGCATGGGAATGTTGTTTTCTATTCCAGTACTCCTGTGTCCCTGGCCTGCCACTGATGTCACTGTCACAACGCAAAGTCACGGCAGTAGCGGAACATCATTTGCACAAGGATAAATTCCACGACACGCACGCCGTCCCCATAACGCACGCCATGAAGGCCTATAACGATGGATAAGCTTTGACGGCGTGTTTCGCGAAATTCAAAATCCGAAAATGATGAGCACGCGTGGTTTCAGTCCACACCGACGGCTGAAATAAGTTTAAATCGTAAATAATTTACGCTGCTGGTCTGATGAATTCGGTTCACTCAGCCCATCCGGGTCCACAGACCACAACCAGGAGCGATACAATCGGAGCCGAAAGCGTTGGACGGAGGGCGCACGCACACTAAGGTTAATTTAAATTCACTCTATAAATTCTCAACCAAGCAGGGTGGACATTGCGTTTGCGTAGAGAAATCATGGACGGATGGTGATGGGACAGCTACACTGCTCGAGGCATGCGTTTGTTAAATATTTATCGCACTCCATCGCAAGGATGTTGTTCGCACGCTCCGGAGGGAAAACGGGGCCGTGTGTGTTATGCACAAAACAAGAATTAATCCAGAATGGCAATACCTTGTAGAATGATGAAGTGATCTTCAACTTGTCACACTTGAAATCGTGTTAGCGGGGAATGTGGATGGATTGTCCATTCTGTATGGATAAGACAGATGGTAAAGAAGAATGGATGTGGAATAACTAGAGAGTGCTTTTCATAATACACCAAAAGTTCATGTTCAGTTTAACTATAAAATGAACTAGAGAAAAAACATATAAGAAAATATTAAAGTAAATGTCATATTGCATATCTTTAGACATTTAGCAAAGTTGTCCAATAAAACTAGTCTCTATAAAAAAAAACATAACAAATCTAAAAGTTGGAAGTAAGAAAGTTTTTAACTCGAGTTTCTTTTTTTTCTAGTCAAAGCAGCCAGGCCACCGTACCTCTTAGTTATGTACTTAGTATCACGGATTCATTCTGAAACCTACAGGCATGAATTTTAGACATAAGATTAAAATATAAGTGACAAACTCATGGATAAACAAATCTTGATCAACCTAGACGGTTGTTGCAATAAATATTTTCAATTAAAAAAAAAGTCAGCACTCCTTCATAAAAAACGGCTACCCTCTGCTGCTCGTCGCTTGGCTAAGCTTAGCTGTAGCGCCTAAAGCTATGCAACTTAACTTCTTACCCCGCTTTAAGACGTTTTGTAGCTATTACATGTTTATTACCTTTTCATAAGCACTTTTTTAATTCATTTTTCTAATTTGTGTTCAAGTCACTTCCACTCCCTTTAGCACCGTCAACTGTCAGCTAGCTTAACGAGCCCCTAACGATAGCTTATGCATTCTTTGAAAAACAAGCTCCAATTACCTGCAAAGAAAACTTCATCCTTGGCTACATTCATATTACTTTGCGCACACTATTATCCATTGGAAATACTGCAATATTCATCGCCCTAGTGCCGTCTGGCCGTTGTGTACCATTGTTTGCGAAACAGGCGGGCTTAAAGTCACTTACATACAAACCGGCAACAAGTACAGCCTCCCGCTTCGTCCTGTGAAAAGTTTTACAATGCTACAATATTTATGGCATTGCACTTTTTACAGCCACCACCAATAACAGTGCTTGTAGTTGCAGCAATAGCAACGAGCAACTAACGGACCTTGCCACATTCCAGCCATTCGGGCAATTTATTTTCATAGCCCAAAATCTTTCCACGGCCACTTGAAAAATAACACATGAATGAATGATTTGAATAAACTGTGTAAATCGGTTCAATATTCCACGGTGGGGAATATTCGCTCGCTTGCTGTACAATTTCGTTGCTTCGCTAGGTGTATGCGCTCTTTCTACTGTTCTGTTGTATGGGTCAGTGTTTTTAGCTGCCGCTACAACTACTTCCTTTGCTTGCAAGTTTTGCGTTGTCCGTTGCTCCATTGCTCGCCTTTAGCTCATTGAATATGAATGTGGAATAATCGAAGCGGGAAACTTGCTCCACCGCCAACTCTACACGATCGTTGCTCGTATAAGGCCGATGGTATGAAATTGTTCCGCTGTGGCCTTCGCGATTGCAGTCCCGTGCTGCTCTCACGTACGCGCACCCGTAAATAATAGTCGTTGTTGTTTAATTGTTGCTATCTACGAACCGTTGCACTGCAAGCTGGGGAATGTTCATGCATCTCCGGGTGTGCACAAAATACGTGTCCTGCATATTACCCTCGGATTGCTATTTCCTTCACCGGATGTCGTTTGCCGTTTCTAGGCCGGTTCACTTGCGTTACATGAAGTGATGATGTTTACTCCTGGGAGGGACGTGCCATGCATCAACATGCCAGTAATTTAATTACTGAATTTTAATCAATAAATATCAGCAGAAGAAATTTAAAGATGTTGACAGTTTCTGGGTAAAACAAATACTTCAACAATATTTATATGCAATTAACGCACCAAATTCGACGCTCATAATGATATTATGCAAAAGCGAATGATGTATTCTGTGTAATATTTGTTTACTGAGCGTAACATTCTTATTGCACCTTAAAAATACATCAAGTCAACTGCTTAGCACAGGCAACAAATAAATAATGACACTCTGTTCCTTCCAATTCTGCGCAGAACGCCCGCAAATTCCGTATCAAGGATACCCTGCGAGAGTAAATATCATCACAGCGAGCAATTGCTGCTTGTACCGAACCGAAACTCCAACAAATGGCTTGAATAAATCTCGTCCACTTCAAACGCTCGCTCGCGCCTACGATCATCTGGACACGCATTACAAAACCCTCCCGGGAAGCAATCAACCTTCGCTTCCTTTCGATAATGAATATTTCCCTGGCAAGCACACAAACTTCTCCAAAGTCGAGCATACACACTCCAACACCACACATACACTCACAAACAACTCGGCTGCCGATTTCAATTACTTCCGAAATGCCAATGTCCGTACCAGAAGAAACCGTCCGCCCTTACCACACCGCGTCCAGTCGGATCGGTCAGAACCTCTCAAGAACGTTTGCACATCATTTTATTTCAAACGAAATAATCAAGCACGGCTCGTTCTGATGCGGCCTCGGTGTTGTGTGTGGTTGTGGCTGGAATTACTGGGCAGGGAGTAGCATTGCTTTTCGTGATTCGCCTCTATTATTTACATCCAACACTTGCTAATGATTTCTCTCCGGCCGGCAAGCACCTACAGGCGCTGGCGAAATATTCCATCGAAAGCCTGAAGTTGCTGTCGAGTTTCGAGATCGAGGGCGGTAACTTGAGCGGGCAATAAAAATAACAGTGCAACAGTCATCGTCTTCACGTGCCGTTGAATTCTGACACCAAGCGACGAGAAGGAGAGGCAGATAAGGTTACACCCTCAACGCAGCTAAAGCTCTTGCCACGTGGAATGACACGGGCTCGCATCACATCAGTAGCCAAGCAACATGACTGCGGACAAATTGCAGACTTCAAATGGATTTGGAGGACGTGTCTAATCGGCACGGATCAAACAAAGTAAGGAACTGCATTCAAAGCCGACCACCATTTAGTGACAGTGGTCACAGTAAGCATGCTTTACGGCATCGCCATAATTGCGTCTTACAAAACACGAACACTCTAAACGGATTACAAGATCTCCGTTAACCCGCCAGTAACGAGCGCTCACACCTAAGATCCTTAGCAAAACACGTGCAATAAGAAGCCATGGTGGCGTTGCACATTGCACACAGCAGGGGCAGGATTTCCTGCCGACACAAGCCTCAATCTGAGGCTTTCAATTTATCTATTTGTAAGACGTGTCTCCGTAGCGCATGAATGTTGTTTCACCTCCCCCTTCCAATAATCCTCACGTTCCCTCGCAAACGAGTCAGTATCGTCGGCCGATCGGCAAATCGGACTCACTGCTCGTACAGAAAGGGAGGATAATTATCACACAATAACGTTACACTAAGTGATGCCCCTGCCTTTGTGGCCGGGTGGCGTAACGGGGACACTAAACCCACACAACCACCACCACACGAACACACACTCGGTGTGCTAGCAGCGTCAACGCTGCGGTTACCTAGTTTATTGCTGAACATGCATCACAAAGCACCGCAATGGTTCGAGCGATTGCAGGATGGGATTTGCAGTACAGTAGGCAGGGTTTACGGTAGGTAATTTATTATTAATGACTTGACAGCGCATTTGTGTTCGCGTGCGTTGTGGACGCTAGACACTTAGTGTATGGTAAGCAGTATGAAGATGCTCTCGAAATTTGGCAGTATAAGGATGGTATGTTTGCACGCAATGTGTTGGACATTAAATATTGCTTAGCGTCGTAATTAACTGATTTGCATTAGCAGAATGGGTTTTGAAGGTGGTTGACACGTAGAGTATCGTTCGGTTTTCGAGTACAAATTTTATTTTGTAAGTGCTTTTATCGTTACAGATTTGGTTGTATTTATGTATAAGTTATCCCTCGTATTTTAACTTGTTTTGTGGTGGTTCGTAATTCTTGAGCTGGTTGAATAACTTTCACGATCAACTTACTTATTCAATAATTACTAATCAGTGCCTATGCTCTCCAAAAAGCTTGATGTTTCAGGAAGATTGCATAAACTAAGGCGTTGTGTTTTTTTTTTGCGTTACAACGTTGTTTACGCCTACATAGTATGCTACATTATTACAAAAACGCCTCAAATTATACTAATAGCAAAACAATTATTCTCAATAGGCTCATCTGCACGGTTCGAAATCGGCTCGAAAATCAATCATCACATATCTTCCCTTTTTTCCCCTAAGAGAAATCGAGCAGAGTTCACAAATCTTTTCGGATTAGCAAACACTCTCCGATGGTAGATAATGCTATCGAATCTTTTTTCTTGTAACATTTGCCATGTCCGTTATGCTGTGTTTTTTATTATTATGTATATCTCAATACAGGATTACTGGAGGAGTTCAGAAGAAAACAAACATCTATTGAGAGCATTATCATGCATTAAACGATTATCGAATCAATAACTTTTGCCAAACCATGATTTAATACTTGTACATGAAATTATAAGCTCATCGAAGCAGATTAGGAACAACTACTCCATGTGAGTAATATGATTTTTAAATCTCGTCCCATTCGGCCAACAGATTATCCGCTTATCTTGCACTTACCAACATAGTTTTCCCATTTTCTTCTAACTACTCCGGAACGTTGCCATTCAACGGTGCTCATAATGATGCAAAAATGAGCAAACTTTCGGCCCACACATACGGTACACTCGTTCGATCAATCGGGAAAAATGGGACGTGAACTGCGTAGAGGGATAAAGAATTTAATAACAATAAGCGTTCTTTAATACCTACTTAACTTTCTACTGCCATCGTCACGTACGCGCTTGTGGAAGTTACATCTTCCATTGCAAGATGTAAAGTAATCAATTCGCTCGAGCGTTTTTTTTCTCTCCCATCATTTCCTTATTCAACCTCCCTGATGTGGTTGATTGTAAGCCTCCATCCAACCCACCGTGGCCACCCTCGCGGATATCATTTCACCAGTTTAAAATATAGCACCAGCAAAACGTTAAAAGATGCAACGCGTTGGTAAAACGCCCCGAAGCGCACGAATGTTTTCTCTGCTACATTGGAAAATCGTGTCACCCGTGAGCTGTTCGCGGCTCGGAAACTTCTCTTTACGACAATCTGTTTTTCCTTGTGCATTCCCTCTGCCACGATTTTTTTTTCTTTATCTTTTTGCTCTCAACCAATCCTTGGTTTGCACGGTGGGAGGGTTTGTGCGTCACACTGCCTGCCTGCTGCCAGAAGATTGCGGTTTGCGTCCTTTCTTCAAGCCGTTTCTTTCTTAGTTAGTGCCGGTGCTTTTATTTCTTGCCATTGTTACACCAATGTAGCCACTTTGCAGACAAGCGAAGGGCGAGGAGTTGCTGCACAAAATGAAAGCAAACTCACACTTTTTCACTCTCCCAAACCCGAACAAGCACAATCATCATCAAGCCGGGAGCTATTGAGACACGGCCGGTGCGGGCACAGATCGTGCGCAGATTTGAGTGTTGTTTTGGTTTCATTTGTTGATACGGGGTGTTTTGTGAGCGAAAACGGTAAGGAAAACAACATGATTCATTGCAGCACAGCCGGAGGACTCTTGCACAGGTAGTAATGTTTAAGCGAAATAGAAACGATCAGTAAAAGTATTGCCAGTGGGCGAGTGCTGCTGCTGCTGCTGCTGCTGCTGGGCAGAAGGAAACACTACAGACAAGCACGTGCTTGAAATTGTTCCTTCAAGAATCACCTGCGGGGGCTGCGAAAAAAAAAGACATCACATATTGCTGGTGCTTGCTATGAAGAACGATTGCGTTTGAACTAACACAATAACGAGTAGCAATAAAAATT
>KB688524.1:5871-17046 GCA_000349165.1 Anopheles christyi
ACCAGGTTTTGATCAGTCGCTGTTCCGGCAGCAGCATCTCTCACGCCGGGAGCCCTCGCACGATTGCCCATCGTCTTTGTTTGTCTTGATTTGGCCCACTCCTGGTCTCGCGTACCGCTGTTGCGTAATAGGTTTAATTCGAATTACCCGGCGTGAGCCAACCATCTACCATGGCTTTTGAGTTCCCTTTCCCGTGTGTGTGTGTGTGTGTGTGCGTGCTGCTTTTTTCTTCATTCACGGCTATCATATCGTAAAACACTGTATTGCCATATGCATATGGAAGGAGAAAACAAAAAGTTGCCCCACTGAACGTTGTCCACGTTCGTGCGTGTTTTAGCAAGTTTTGGCGAATGGGGTAAATAGGAAAAGATACCGGGAGGGAGGAAAGGAAATATACGGATGCTGTTAAGTCGGAAACTGGTTTGTTTTTCATCTGCGTGAGTACTACTGGCTAGCTGTGCAAATATAGGTTGATAGTGCTAAATGTGCAAGTTTCAATTCGATCCCCTTTATTTAACCAATTGTCTAATAGGGTGTTGTTGATGTGTTCACATGGCGTACGCTAATCTTATTAGTTAAATGAAATTGAAACATTATCTGCGCGGTGAGAAGACGACAGCCATTTAAACGGCAGCATAATGAAAGCTTCCAAGACAAGATAAAATCGAACTTTTAATTTTTGTTTTGGACTGATTATTACATTTTTCGGATTATCCACAATCTTGTAACAATTTTACCATATTTACCACATTAACTAAAATTCTTAACGCCTAACTTAAAAGTTACTTTATAGTAATAATCATTTACAAACAAATTTATTCATTTTAAAGTACTTTATTGATAGGAATATTGAAAGATACATAGAAACAGCACCCAATTCCCACCGTTGATTAGCTTCGACCAGCGGACGAGTTTCTCGCTGCATTCTTTCGCGAGCTACGCTTGTGTGTGTTTCGATCACTGTCCCGATCTTTCACCGCCTTCGGATCCATGCCCGTTTCGATGATGGACCCGCTTTCTCGCATCAGCGAGCTGGCCGCGTGCGGCGAACACAGATCATTCCGATTCAGCATGATCGCATTGGTGCACATGAGCAGTATGTCGCGCTGAAATTCGGCCGTCGTTCGAATGTTTCCGTTCTCGATGTTGCGCTTAATCTGCGGCAAATCCATTGGCCGATAGATCAGGTGCCCCGTTTGATCCTCCGGCAGTGGTTTCTGGAACGCAACCGCGTTCTTCGAAGAAGCAATCTTGGAGTACACCGCAAGAATAGACTTTTTCCACGCCCGGTGGTCCCGATCCTCGCTCGAGGCGGGCGAACCCGGTATGGAATCCATCACCGGCGTGGACGAGTAGCTTCGTTTCATCTTTTCGTTCGGCTCATCGTCCTGCGCCACGAACGGGCTTTCCGAGCGATCGCGATCGCGCAGCTTTCTCAACGAGCGGCCTTCCGTTTCCTCGCTTCGCGCATGTCCCGCCAAATCGTCCCGCAGCTTCTGCGCCTCGTCGGCCAGTCGGCGCCTTGAATAGTCACGCTTTGCCTTGCCTATCTTCATCTCGATCAGTGAATCATCGTCGGTATCCGTCACCGTAAGTACCGGATCGTCTGCGGGTAGTTTTTTCACCGGTGGTTCCACTTCCTTCACCTCCTCCGGCTCTTCGATTGTTTCTTGAGCATCGGCAAAAACTTCATCCTCCGATACGTGCTTCTCCTCTTTGGCCTTCCTGGTCGACAGCTGTACGATCGGTTCCTCGTCGTCCTTAAAATCGTACTCGGAGGCAAGCTTTTCCATCGCTTCCTTCTTTGCCTTTGCCTCATCTGTGGAAGTAGAGCTCGGCTCTGGTTTAACTGCTTCTAATTTCACCTCTTGCGGCGAAGCATTCATTTCAGCTGTCTGTTTTTCTGGCTCTACCGCGCTTGCGAACGGTTTACTTGCCGCCGGTTCGATTTCCTCTTTGGGAGGCATTTTATCATGACTTGGCGGCCCACTTTCAGATGTAACCTCAAGCGATGCTAGCGGTTTATCGTCTGAATCTTCATCCTCCATTGTTGCTGGTCCATCTTTCGGGCTCACCTCTCCTTCCCGTTCCTCGAACTCTTCCTCTTCTTTAGCAGAATCTGAAACTACGATCACACTCTCTGCCTGTTCCTGACCGCTCGACTCTTCCCCAGTGTCCTTGTTGTCGTCGCTGGATGGATCATTCGTTGCTGGCGAATTGCTGCTACTGTCCTCAATCGGAATTATTTCGACCTTTGGATCGCTCGTCTCTTGGCACTCTTCCTCCTTCATGGGTTGCGAAACGGACGGTTGCCGTCCAATGGTCAGTTTTTCGCTCGAAACAGTTTCCTTCACAACGTCATCCGTGCTTTCCTCAGTAAGCGTTTTGGCGATCTCCGTCGCTGCTGTTGATGCTGTTGCTGCTGCTGCTGCCAGTGGTGCCGCTGAAGCGATTGGTGGTGGAGATTTAGGACGTTCCACCGAGGGTCCATCGTTTTTTGAAGCCGTTTCAGCTACATTTTCCTCCACTATTTCCGCCATCGTCACGTCTTCCGTGTCCGCCATCAGATCGATGTCCTTATCCTTTAAAGTGTCCTCCTCCATGATCGATTCGACCACATTCTTCAGATCAACGTCCTCCAGTATCATGCCGCTGTTTTCTTTTAGTATCTCATCCAAATCGTCCGGAATCAGATCTTCCAGCACATCCATCAGATCCTTGGCTGGATCAGCATTATCTTCGCTGTCCATTTCGGTAAATAGTGCTTCGGACTTGGTCACGTTCGATTCGTCGGCTTTCGATTCAGTCGCACCCTCCATATTGCTGCCATCGTCTGCGTCTTCTAATTTCACCGTTACTGATTCCTTTCCGTCGCATGTATTTGTAGATGCAGCGATGGCTTCCTGCTTAATTGTAACACCAAGCTGTGCGTCCAGTTCAGTACCACTCAGCGATCCAGCCATGGCTGTCGATGAGGAGCCTGGTTTGACCGAGCTTCCCGTACCTCCTGTTAGTAGATTTGTAATGGTTGGCGATGCCACCGTTCGTGCTCCTGTAGTTGGTGTGTTTAACGATGCACCGGAAGCCCTCGTTTCGCCGGGAGTTTTCAACAGTGATGTTAGCAGCGGGGACGTACCGGATTTGCATGATCCTTGACTATCCTCGTCCGTTTCGTCCTTAAATTTTATCGGCGGCGTTGGCGTTTTTGTAGCCGTCGGTGAGTTCGGGTACATCGGGCGCCACTGTCGTTCGAGCTCGAGCTTCTTTTCCTCCCGCTCCTTGAGCCATTGGGCGTGCTGTATCTGTTCCTTCTCCTTCTGTGCCTTTTCCTGCTCGATCTGTTTCCACATTTCGCGCAGCTTTTTCTCATCGGTAACACCGCTCTGAATTAGTATGATGTCTTCCTTCACCTTGATGTACTGCTGCGTTTCCTCTTGGATCGTTTTCTTCAGCTCAATGATTCGTTCTTGCGTCAACTTCCGGAGTATGGATTCACCGGGCGTTTCTACCGCCGAAACACCGTCCCGCTCGGAAGCGGTCCGTTTCTTTCGCTTCGGCGTTTCGACATTCTCCAGCAGCTTACCGTACTGGGCGGCACAGGACTTCTGCGCAAACCAATCGTTCGGTCGGTTAGCACCACACAGCATTTTCAGCGACCGGCTAACCGACATCCAGTTCTGGTCCCCGCTGCACGCAACCGACGAGGCGAGGCATAGCTTTTCCCTCGTCGACCACTTATCCAATGGCACCCGCTTCATCTGCAGGCGCTCCTGTATCGAACTCATGTCTGCAAAGAAAACCAATTGCCATTGTAAAAACGATTCACCTTTCAAACACCAGCCTTGCTGCACTCCACTTACTACAGTCGGCTATTTTACTCTTCCAAAGACAAATTTATTCTTCCCGCGCTGTGACTACACTATCTCAACATTGTCCCCCCGCCGCCAAATGTTAAACAGTTTCACTTTGATGCTAATTTCTTCCGAAAATATGCTTATTTGCGAAACAAAAAGAAATTTTGTCGCCCAACGCCGTAAAACGTAAACAACCCTCGAAGCAACCAGAGTTAGTTAGTTTAGCTGTCAAAAGTCTTTGCATCTCGCTCTTACCCTTGAGCCGTCTCATTTTCGCCTACAGTACTCGTATCGAGCTGACTCCTTCTTTGCAAGGTGTACAAAATGTTTGGTTGTTTGGTGCGCGAGGCGGCCATCATGTGTCAAGCTATGTTCGCTCTCACTCTTCGCGTTGTGCTATCTCTTCCTCACGTGTGGATGCCATCGTCGGTACCGTCCAACAGAGGGCGCTATAATATAAATGATGTTAATGCAACGTTGTAACGGAAACGGGATAAAAGTTTCAATAATTTATGTCCCACCCGTTCGGATTTCGTTTTTTTAGACACAACATGAAAATAATATCTAATCGTCAGTTCAGTTTTATATAGACTTACAGTTTTATATAGACTTTGCTCATTGTAGCGCAAATGTATATGGATATAATGGTTTATTTCGCACACTTTTTAAGCGGCTTTGTTCTATACTTGCCCATATGCATTCAGACCCTTTACATTTTTACACACCATTCTCTCGTATGCATGTGGGTTTGTAGATTTGTTTTTCTTGTTTGTTTTCAGATACTTGCATTGGTTCGGTATAATGTATAAAAAAGGCTAAAAAGTAAAAAAGACACCTCCAGAGCTAACTGTATGTGATTTATACAAAAAAAAAACCGTCTCGGGCTGCATTACGTACAAATTGTATACCGTTTAACGACATTTTGGTAGAGGCGCTGGTTGCTTCCCAACCTATGGCAGAAGTGGTGGGTGGGAAGGAGTAATCCATTGCTACCATTCTTGATTTGTTTTTTGCTTCTCTTAACTGTTGCCCATCCTGCGACTTTGTCCGTACAAACATTGTATGAAGATGCACACAACGCACAACACAACTACCCTGTTTTGCTTGTGGTCTTTTGCTGTTTCGTTCGATTTCTATCACTTGTTTCACACATATGGACTTTTCCGTAAGTTCTCCACCAAATGCTTCACTTTGTATGTGAATATACCCTCCCCAATTACATCGCTACTCCTGTTGTTGTTCCTATTTACAAACCACGCTATCAAAAATGGTTCCTTGTTACTTGGTACCCTTTCTCTCTCTCTCGCAGTCCATCGCAACGGCACATGTTTTCAGTATTTCCTTTCTCAGTGCAGAGTTGAGGGGTTTTTACACCTCCTCCCGACATTTCCTACTATTTTCCACAGTATCACAGATTAATTGTCCTCGGTTAAGAAAGTTCACGGAGTTCATTAAAACAATAGAAGAAACTAATAGAGTGTGCTTTAGACGTTTAATTACAGCAGCAACAAAAAATCATGTTTGCTCTAACCGGAGCGATTCAAAAATGTAAAGGACTAGGTGGTGTTGGTGGTTGTGGTGGTGGAGATTGGTGGAGGAGGTGATGGTAGTATTGGTGTTGGTGATGGAGCTCGAACATAATGAACAAAAAACAAAAAAAAAAAAAACAAACCCTATCGACTGGTCTTGTTTATCCTCATTACAGATACCAATGTGAACGATGATCGTTACCATGGCATTGGGGCATTTCGCGTCTACGCCTTAAGTAAACGTACGAATCAATTTCATACAAATACCGTTTTTGAATCGTCTAGATCGTGTAATAACAGTGCATGTTTGAATCTCTTGTCTCTCTTTGCATGGAAAACAGGTTGTCAAGATTATGTGTACCAATTCCCTATTTCGCACGTTGTACAGCATTTTACTGTATTCGCTTCGCTCCTGCTAGACACCTGAATAACAGCAAATTGTATCCAGAGCACAGAAAAAGAGATGGAAACTGGTTTACCTGAGTTTAAATATGTGTGTCCTACCCGGAACTGGAAATTCTCCCCAGTAACGATATTGATTACTTGCATTACATTATCTAACTGATCCAGCGTGTTTATCGCACATAACATCCTTCTGCAGGATTCCCTAAATCCCTGCCCTAAATCAACCTTCCTGTTCTTAAGTGTTTGTGTGTATGTGTGACATTAGCTGCTGAACATTCTTTTATCCTAGAAACACACCTACATCCTCCTACGATCAACATCGACACAGGGACACGCGCTCGAACAAGAAAAATGCACTCGAGTGTCTATGCGTCCGTGTGTATTCGCTTGAGAAAGTTCTCGCTTTTCCGAACCTTACTGCACACTTGAAGTATTCAAGCGCTGCTGCACTTTTCCTTAACATCCATTAATGATACCTTCAACCAGTTTTGCCTTTGTCTGCGAGTTGAGCCCATTGACGGTGGACGCTTTCAGCAGCAAACTGCCTCCACTGCCGGCCAGCGTACCGGGCGTATAGTTGACGCTGATGCTGATCGGATGCAATGGCGGCATCTGGAGGAAGTTTTTGCTCAGTAGATCGATCCCGTTCAGGTATGGCAACAGTGTTTCGTAGTCCACGTTGAGCGGGATGTAGAAACCCTGCGTATGGCAGGCAAAGATCGGCACCGGATGGTAGGAACTGTGGTGGTGATGCTGCTGCTGCTGTTGTTGCTGCTGCTGATGATGATGGTGGTGGGCGAAGCTGGGTGTCACCGTTGGCCCAAGGGCTACCATCGTACCTCCACTTCCTCCGAGTGACGATAACAGCTCATGCTTTATGTCAGCCGCCGGTAGTGGTGTGGCCGAAGAGGAAGAAGACGACGAGGTCGCAACCATCGTGTGACCGTTCTTCGAGAGCATCAGCTTCTTCTCATGCGGTGCACACTCCGACGCTCCATGCTGCTGATGCTGATGATGCGTTCCATTTTCCATCGGACCGGCGGCCGGTGAATCGGCCCCATTTCTGGCAGGTGCACTGGGCAGCTTTCGCTTCAGTGACAGCGGCTCGTCCGTGGAGGATGCCACGGTGGACGCCTTGCCGGTCAGTGTGCTAGTGCTGGAGGATTTGGAGTCGGCGCCCGACATACTACCGTTGGTTAGGGGCGAGGCACGCAGCGAGTGCGCATGATGCAGATGCTGATCTTCGTGCAGCGAGACGGGGCTGCGGTCGAAATCGGTCGAGTGACCATTTTCGTGCGTGTCCTGCGAAAACCGTTGCTGGATGTAGTTCTTAAACTTGTAGCTATTATGGCTGTGCTCGTGTTCTGGCGATGCGTGCTCCGAGAACTTGCGCATACGGATCGTACGCAGGACGCTCTCGTGCTGGTTGATGTTGTTGTTCGTGTCCTGCTGCAGGCTGGCAACACTACCGTTCGGGCACAATCGGGCCGGCGGTGATGGTGCATCGTAGTCCTGCGTCGAATGGTTGCTGGATGTGTCCAGATGTTGCACGATGCTCGGCGCCGTCGAGGTAATGACGGCGGCCTGCGGTGGATTGTTGCTGTGCGTGCTGCTGCTCGTGCTCGTCGCACTGCGGAAGCTAAGATCCTTCACGTCGTGATGGTCGTTGCTGCTGTGCTCGAGATCGGACGGGCAGGTTAGCATTTCCCGCAGGTGGCCCAGCTGTCCGCCGGCCAGATAGATCGGGCTACCACCGTTGGCCAGCTCCGCGCCGCATCGTGTCTTTGCTAGTTCGCCTGCAAAAAAAAAGAACAAAACACCGGTCACAATCACGGTCCGACAACGACAATCCATTTTGGGTGTGTGTGTACACTTACCCTTCATAATCTCATTGCAATGCTCCTTCAGGTGTGCCACCATGCGAAAGCACATCTCTTCGCCCCGCTCGCGCATCATAAACTTGGCCGCCTCGGCCAAACACTCGTTGTAGCCGTGGCGATACTGCTCGGCGCAGGACGACTCCCGGCCACACTCCTGGCTCTGTAGGTTCTTCAGGTGGCGTATGGCCATCTCGATGATTTCCGTCTTTTCCACCCGTCCCCGACCTTTGCGCATGTACTGCTGGGGAATGAGTCGCGAAAGGTCGGCCAGGCAGGAGTTCATACGATCACGGCGCCGTTTCTCAATGATCCGGTGTGACAGTGGGTCTTGCTGCAAGGGAGAGGAGCAAATGGAACAAAAGGCGAAAAAGCATTATTATTAAGTGAATTGGTGGTATTTTAACAAAATGGTTTTTTTGAAGAAAAAAATATGTTTGTGTGTGTGTGTGTTCGCCAATCAATTCATGCAATCAATGCAATTCACTGCTCCTAGCACCATGTTGACCTCGAGGCAAACCAAAACAGATCAGCACTGTTGTTTTATACGCTCACACACACACCCTAAATGGCTGTGTGATTGCATCTACATGTTGATCGGCGGTATACTCTTATGCCTTATTCATTAATTCAATTGATTTCCCGTGTCATGTCACGTGAAATGAAACGCTTGTCTCGGGACGCTACCGTGTGCTGTTTTTCCTCCATCGGGGATCGGCTACCGTGCGAACGGATCACGGATGCAATTAGTGCCTCGATTGTCCGACACGCAACGAGGTGTGACGTGGTGTGACATCGATTAAACTTTGACGTGGTTTCAATTGATAAGACTTGCACGGTTTGCCAGCATTAAAAACAAACACACTGACTGCTTGACTGACAGATAGCGCGACCGAGCAAGCAACTTCGCGTGCTCAGTACAATCGATACCGGATGATAGCAGCGACCGGTAATCTAGGTCCCGAAAGACCTCGACTTGCATCTGCCAGCCTAGACAGGCGGTGCAGGCGAATTGGAGGAAGAAGGGTCAAGATGGCTGAAGCAGATTATCACGTGTCGTTTCGATTATTTCGCGCACGTTTCTCACGTTTTCTAGGAGGCTAAGGGTTCAATAGCAAACGTCTATTTTAAGCGTGGTGGCAAGCGGGAGAGGATTAAGAGGGTCCTTCTTATTGAGTAGCAAAGTGAACCCTTTGTCAATGTTTGAGAAAGAATCTTGTCTCAGCTTGAGAAATGTGATATACTGAACTCATTTTTTTCTAACAAAGTTGTAAGATTAAACTATACAAAAGGTTAAAAAAACATATTCAACTAATGCATAGATTATATATCTGCATGATTGTAGTGTGATGAGTGGTAAATGTGTGACAAAATAAATTTGTCTAGTCTAGTCGCCTACCCGGGATGTTTTGCCCCGTCGTCCTGGTGGAAAATCGGCATCATCTTCGCTGTAGGTGGTATTGTTGGCAGAAAAGTTGAGCCCGGGCTCACCGCAATACGTATATCCAGGCACACCAGCCTCACTGCAATGAAGAAAAGAGAAGAGAAAATTAAGGTTAGAAAATTGGTGGAAAAAGATCATAAATCAGACAAATGTAGTATTTTTGTATTAAAATAATATTTATTTCGATTTGAGCAAGCATTTGAGCATTATTTTGCCAATTTGTTTGAAAAGAAATACCACATTAAAATCTTCAGAAATATCTTCAGTTCTCCAAAAAGGTTAAATTCTCCTGTAGCCATTAGTGCTTGCGTGCACATACAGCTACTTTGTTGCGTAGAGGAGCATCCTTTGAAGGTTAAAGTTGAAAGTGTACCGGTGTATCGCAGAAACAAAGTTAGCTCACATTTTCCCCACATCATTACCCTTTCTGCTATGCTTCCTTCTTTGGCCTGTTTTGAAGCCCTCTGGGTCGTTTTATATTTAAAGACGCTTTATCGGCCCCCGCATAGCAATGCCGAGGCTTACCCATTAGTCATTCTTCTTTATTTAACCGGCAATACCGGGTTGCCTACCGCCTAGGTATCATACATGCAGTGGTTTAACGGTTTAACGGAAATAAAGCTGATTTACACTATTCTACCTCTCGACCAAACCAGTCCGACTGAAGGCAGTGCAACCGGAAAGACTTTCGGTTTGTGCGGATGATGCTAGATGAGATCAGCTTGCGATGCTTCAAAACCCCCTTGCCCCTTGTGGAAGATGAGTGAGTAATTCCGGCACCATACTACACGTCATCTAGCATCGATTGCTCTAGCGGTTGATGACCCAACGGTTGGAATAGATAGCAAACAGCAGCGAAACAATGTAACCACGGTGCTAGGAAGGTGAGTAGAGGTAGTGTTGAACACCCCTTGTGTTTTTTGCTAACTAAACCCCTCCACTAATTAGCGCACGTTTCACCGACAAGCCGTATCGCTTGTCCACAGATAAATTGTTGAACGTGTTGGTCTGTGGTGACCGTGTCAAGTGGTTAGCTGTAATGCTTTTTTTTTAAGGCGATGTGATAAACTTGTGAGCCTGCGATAGTTACTGTCGTATCGAAAGGGAAGCGTTATTCTTCTTTTCTGCATAAGTGTGTGTGTATGCATTTCAGTGCATCTTTGCTTTTTCAACGTTACGACTATGATCCATTGGAAGAGTGAAAAACCTCCCTGACAACAAACATTTTTCTCCTACTAGACACGATGAGAGCACAACCGTCATCGATCCACGCGATATTGCCTCGTGAGGGCGCGTGAGAATTTAAAAAAAAACAGCAGACGTGCCACTGCTCCATAACATTATCCACAATCACAGGCCATCCAGCCAGTGACTCATGCTAAAGTCACACTTTCGACAGCATGAGATTGAGTCCGATGGCTTCCACTAACCCCAAGAGCACGCTCCTTCATCGTGCAGCATCCCACCATCCCTCATCATCATCATCAGCAACCCGTAGCTAAACAATACAATAGGTCACAAGGACAGCTGGCTGGTTGGCTGGAGAGCCGGAACACGTGAAGTCGCGCGTGCTCCAGTTAATGCGTATGCGTTCCCCTCACATCCTTATGTAGGCGCTCCCTTTACCAGGAACTTTGCTGCTTGATTTGCTTTAACTTTGTTTTGCTGACAAATTGTTTTGCTCTCGCGCAGTTAAAACGTGAACCATTTCCAATTGTAATGCCACCGGAAAAAAATAGATGGTTTACATGGAGGTGCAGCGGGTGTGTTGGGAAATAAATTATACAAATTTCCTATCCCGGCACCCAGACCACGTGCTCGATACGAACGCGCATTCCCTATCACTGCGTATGTGTTTTTTTTTAAATATATGCTCTACCCGTTAAACGCACCAGTGGCGTTTCTGGTTTTTCTACTTCTTCTTCTTCTTCTTCTTCTTCTTCTTCTTCTTCTTCTTCTTCTTCTTCTCCATCGTCTAGCCAGCCACGATAAAGGCCATGCTTCCGCGTGTAACACTGATGGCCGTCGGTTTAATGCTAACCTCACATCTCGCACCGTATTCATTT